>PVJH01005994.1:0-105000 GCA_004026705.1 Nesogale talazaci | reverse complement strand
TCAGCAGTTTGAAAGCTCTGGCCTGAGACACGAGGCTTTCTCCTTCTTGCAACTTGTGAAGAGTAACAGCTCCAGGGGCAATTCTACCCTGTCTTACATGGGTGCTACGAGTTGGAATCAACTTGATGGCAGTGAGTTTGTCTGTTTTTTGGTTTTATCCAGATCTAAATAGTACTTTTGTTAGATTTAATTAGCAGTGGGCATTTTCACTTTGCAAGGAAATAAAAGTATCTGGCAGGCTTAGTATAGATGCTTACATTTTTTTTTCTAAGTCTAGACTCAATGGCAGTGGGCTTTCTTTCTGGATTTATGTGGCTATATTTAGGCAGGCATCAACAACATGGGGTTGCTTAGTGCTGGAAGTGATTTCTAACAGCAGTACACCATTTTTAACAGAGGTTTTCCCTAACTTAGACACACAAAGTAAAAACAGCTACAGGATGATTTCATTTAGGCCGAGATGATGTGGGGTAGCTGTTGAGTGCTCCCCATTGGCAGTGCACTGCAAACTGCTTCATTCAACAGTGATTTCCCAGGGCTGGTTTAGCCTTCACTTGCCTGCACCACCCGAAGGTGCTCATTAAAAGTGAAGACACCACAGACACATCTTACCCTGCCTTGGCTGATTCGGATGCAAAACAAAGTTTGATGCCCAGAGTCTTGGTTAAATTTATGGAGAAATCTACAGCTTCCTTACTTGGCTGTAGAGACCCAGGCCACCAGTCTCCAGGAAAAGCCATCTCACAGACTAAAAGAGACTGCTTCTCCTCTTCAAAGCCAGGGGACACCAACCAGGAGATGAGACCCCTCTTTGGAGTGAGAGATAACCTCTCCTCACAGAACACTCCGATGAAAGAATGGCTCTCTGAAAAGGGAACACACATTTCTTTGGGAAAAGATCCTGGGGATCCACTAAGAACCTGACTCCCCATTGGACAAGTTTTTGGAGGAAAAAGGTCCCAGACACTCAGTCTACCTAAGAAAGGCTTCAACAGGATGCGTTGCTGAGAGGAGCCAGTGGCTGGTTCTGCCACAGGGACTTCTGCACAAACGAACGAAGCAGCGCCTTGTCCTGCACCACCGTCACAATGGTCCCTACTGGTCAATCCATCTTGTTGAGGGCTGTCCTCTCTTTCACTGCCCCGCTCCAAAGACACACCTCTCCTGCTAACACGTGGAGCACTCACAACAAAGCGTCATAGCCAACCATCTGATCTCCCTTTTGACCTACTTCGCTGTATTTCAGTTTTTAATATTTTGCTTTCTATTTTAGTGAGATTTTTCTATTGGTCTCGTTGTTGTGTGCTTTCTTCCTGATGATATTGTGTTTCTGTGTATCTAGAGTCCACGATGGGAATCCCGGCTTTGCCTTCACCACTCTGCCTGCCTGCCACGCCTCCAGTTTGACACACCACAGATACGTCACCATGAGCTTTTTCGACTCCGGACAAAAAAGAAGGAACTTATTCCTTTGGCCGCTGGGGCAAGCGGAGTCTGGTCTTTTGCTGTCTATTCCCTTCGAAAATCTGATATGATCACTGATAGAAAAAACAGTCCAGAACCGTGGGAAACTGTGGATGTAACTGTCCCTGAAAAGCGAGTAACAATCAACTAACAAGGGAAACCCACTGAAGAGCTGTAGAAGGCCCCAAGCGACCAGATATTGCTTGTCTTCCAAAGGTGCTCTGTGGACCCAGGGAAAACACTTCTGCATGAATGAGATGATGGAAACCAGTGTTCTACTACCCATGTAGCAGAAAGACTTCTGCTACATTTTTAGGGTGTTACCTGCATTTTGGACTTTGCATAGAAAGTTCAAGGTAGTGTAGCAAGAACCACATGGTCCAAAATGAAGTTCCTGTGCTTATTTTTCCCGTTGTAAATTTGAATCTTGCCTACTGAAATGGTTTCTGATGCCTGAGTGTTTTCCTTGAAATGTGTATTTATTTATAAGTCAGTCTATCATATTAATAAAATACCATTTGTGCAAAAAAAAAAAAAAGACAGGAAGCTCTACAGAGACAGTAATGGGGTATGGCATGGCAAGGAAGGAGGAACTAACTCCAGTGCCAGGAAAAGAAAATGTCCTCAAGTTGATTCGGTGATGACAATCCCGGGAACCTTGTATTCCTCCCTGGGACAGAGCACCTGCCTGGTCCTGTTTTCTGTGTGTCCCCATTAGTTCAACAGCATCTGGCTGGAAAACAATGTCCATGGGTCTACTCTCATTATTTAATCATCGTCCCATGGATAGCTGATGTAGGGAATGTTACAAACTTGAGCATGTAGGAGTTTTCTTTGAACAGAAAGGTTACATGTGCATTACCTCTTAGGGGACAGCATTGGACTGATAACAACTTTGAAGAGTGAGGAGTAAATCCAGGGCATCACTGCATCCCTACCAAGTGCACCCGAGCATAGAAGGGAGAGGATCTTGGAGAACAAGATAGGCCATGGCTCCTATCCATAAGGGGCTAACCTCCAGACCATGTGCACAGACTTCCAAACAACTTTTATACAAAAGCTACATGTGATTAGGAAAACATATTATTAACTTGATATGGGACCCAGAGGATTAGATAAAATTCCCTTGAGGAAATGAGTTAATCTGAACCCTGCAAGATGGGAAGTGAACTCAAGTGAACTGCAAGATGGGAAGTGATTATAGGGATGCAGCCTCCGGACAGAGGGCAAAGGTTGTGAGAGAGTGGGTGGCGCATCAAGGTTAAATAGCTTCGGAGAGAAATGAAGCCAGAGGGTGAGGAGGTGATCAGAAACCAAAGGGCTCTTCGTGTGCCATGCTCATATTCCAAGTCTTCATTCGAGGACTAATGAAAGTCACTAGAATATTTTTGGGGAGATGCATACTTCCAAAGGAATGTTTTAAGTGCAGACTCTTAGGTTTAAAAGAGTCTGTTGGGTTGAAAAGAGATCCCACAAGATGAATTTTAAAGAGATCCCCAGGAGGCATGCTATGGAGGTCAGATTTGAGGATAACTCATATGGAGGCTTAGTGGTCCATGAATATGGTCTTAATAGCCATCTTTTTAAAAAGGATATAGTTGTTTCTTGCATTGGTAGTTTACTCTGGTCTGTTTTAACTAGCCACAGATTATACCAGTTTTGGGAACACAAGCAGTGCCAGACTACATTCATTCTGGTGAGTGTCTGGCCCTGGACGTGAGTGAGCAGCATGGCACAGTAGACACTATCAGTGCCCTGGGCACTCTCCACTTTCTCTGGGCTTGGGTTGCTTTATCTCCTGGCAATAGGTCAGGTAAGATGGGCAACTACCATGCCTACCATGCCTATTGGAATGGACTCATAATTTACATCACACACATAGATTTGTAGTATGTTCTGTGTGTGTATAATATACACACACCCCATTGTATGTGTAAAATAAAGCAGTCTTCAGCCTGTGTTAGGATGTCCTATATCCGAGGCCACTCGTACCGAGACACTGACTCTCAATAGGGCCAGATCCCTGATCAGGTGGCCAGTGGCCAGTGGCCAGCCCAATCTATTTCTTCAAGCATGTAAGTGTTTGTCTATCTGTGGTATCATTCTCTGTGAGCCAGGAAGCCACACTACAACAAGAACTTGACAAGCACTTCCTGAACTCATGAAAAGCTTCACTCCCTCATCTCTAGGGTGTTTATGTAGTATCACTCCAAGGCATGTATTTCACAAGAACTTCTGGAGTGTTCCCCGTTGGTCCGGGGGGTGTGGTAGGGGGGAGGAGAGGGTTCCTGTTTGTGGTAGTAACCAGTACATTGGCTGCCTCTCCTTCCCTGTCCATCTCACTCCCTCACACCCGCCAAGGAGGCTTTCATCACCTGAAGGAAACCACTTACAATTAAACTCTGGTCTCAGCATTGGCTTCCAGGGAGTGCAAAACTTTCTTGAAATGTAATAATAATAAGAAAAAAGAGACAAATCTGACAAGCACATTTTAATAAATTATTAAGGCTAATGCAAAGAAAATTTATGAAACCTTGAGAGAAAAATTACATCCAGGTGAAGAGTGATGAGGCCATGAAGAGCAGCCCACTTGCTATCCTGGGAAACACTGCTGGGTGCCCGAGCACACCTGGGATTATTGACGAGATGGGCGTCAGCCTTTCTTTTGCTCCTCAGGAGTGGAAAAAAAAAATCTGTAGGGCTGAGCCCCGGTGGCCTAGTGGTTGTGCGCGGGACTGTGGCCCACTGGATTGGAGGTTCAAATCCAGCAGCAGCTCTCCGGGAGCAAGGCTGGGCCTCCTACTCCCACCACCAGAGGGCAGTGATGCCCCCCCCCAAACAAAACAAAACAAGAAAAAAAATCTGTGAAGTGACCCTTTCCTCTTTTCAGAATAACAATAAAAACTCCTAGCTGCCGAGGCTTATTATAAGTCACTACCCTAATCACTTAGCCTGTACTGCATCTTTCTTTTCATGTTCCCTTACCAGTGATGAGATTTACAGCAAAGAACAAGTGAGTTATTTCTTTCAGGTCCCATGCGTAGCAAGATTTAAATCCTAGCATCAACCCCCCGCCTCCCCCCCCACACTCTTATTCATCATGACAGGGTACCAATGCTTCAAGAAACCACAGGAACATGGTGTCCTTGTAGTCCTAGGCCTGTGCCATCTATGGCTTTATTCCTTGGTCTTCCTTAGAGAAGTAACTCACCTTAGAAGCTAGAGCTACAGTGAGAGATAGCACGCCCACACATGCAAGAAGATTTACCAATGTTATTGACATTTTTACATTCTACATGGTTAGTATGCTCTGTGGTTTGGTGTGCTGTAAATTCTATGAAGGAAATTACTCACATAAAAAGACTTGAATTCTTGATAGCTAGCATTTCTTCAAGAATGTAATATTTGGGGGAAAATATTGAGCAGAAGAAAGGAGAGGCACTGGGAGGATGTTTGCTACAAAGGCTACAAAGATAAACACTGTTACATAACCAATTCTGCAATAACTAGTCTACACATCTATGCTTGGACCGGTCTGCTGACTAAACGGATATGGGATGGGGAGTGGGCATATGTCCACAAATATACATAGGTCTGACAAAGGATAATACTCCAGCATTTACCTTTGCTGCAATTATAAACATGGATGTGGTGGAGAACAGAACTCAGAGGACAAGGAGATGAAAGCTTCAAAAGCAGAACAAAATCTCTTCAAGAAATGAGTCATTGGACCACCCCTCCCCCCCCCCTCCCCCCCCCCTCCCACTCCTTAGCCCAAGACGATAGCCTCAGGGGACATCAAGATAAAGTGGCCTAACAACTCCCTTCATAAAGACAACGCTCTACACCCAACTTTGATGACTAGCAACCGGGGCCTTAAAGCTTGTGAATAGCCATTTAAGTCTCAATTACTGGGCTTCCCCTAACCAGAAGAGTGATGAAAATGGAGACGGATGGCAACGATTTATCCAATGGACTAATAAAGTACTCTAAAAAACAGCAGTCTCCACAATCCGAGACCTAAGGAACCCTACAGTGCTCAGTGACCACTAGCGACTGCTTTTAAAGTGAAGACATTCGAAGGTTCAGCATAGAGTGAGAGAACAAGATGGAACCAAACTCGAAGTCACTACAGAGCCCAGGCTTGCCGGTTGACTAGAGACTGGTGGAAACCTTAAGCCTCTGGACTTTAGTCCCCCGCTAACTTCAGGAACAGAATCCACAATCGTGGCTCCACTGACAGCAGCAGTCAGGTACACAGCACGCTAACTAATGAAGGATGCCCACCGGAGACTATTCAACTCCGCAGAGCCACGAGGGCAGCATGTCTCTAAGGACGAAGTTCCAAAAGGCTAAGAAAGGAAGAAGGGGAGCAGGAAACAGAGGAAGAAAATGGGACAGAGGAAGGTGCATGGGGGCATTGCAATAAATGAGGAAATGAAACGAGTACAAATTATTGAATGTCAAGCTGAAGGACTCTTCTATATGCCTTCATCCAATTAACGATAAACATTTCAGAAAAGAAAAGGAAGAGGAAAAGGATAGCGCCCTGGTGGGATAGTGGGCTAACCACAAGGTTAGTGACCTGAACCACATGCTGCTCTTGGGGCAAAATGAGGTTGTCTGTCCGCAGCCCCCCCACCCCAAAATATTTAAAGTCTTGGAAACTCAAGGGACAATTCTACTTTGCTCTACAGGATTTGCAATCTGTCAGAATTGACAGCATGGCAGAATTGTCTGCTATGTAGAATTGTTAACTATTTTTTTTCAGTATAAGATTTATTTTCACTTAGATTTCTGTCAGAAATTACAGAAACCTTAGTGAATATGAGATTGCTTAACTACCTCTAGGCTCTGAGTAATTATATTCTTTTTAATTCAGCAGAAAGCTTCAGTAATCTTCATAGTCATTTTCCTATTCAATTGTTTGGTATACTTAGATTTACTCAAGTGGGAACAACCTTAAGGGGGAGGACATAAGAACGAATGCAGAACTCTGTGTATCTAGGTGGAAATCTTAACTTGTGCTTTTACATTTTCCCAATCTTGAAAAATGTGTGCATATATGTATGTATGTATATATATAATTTTCCAAATTTCTTATATATTTCCTACATACTTAAGCTGTAGCTCTGGCTAAAGCTAGTTAAGTCAGTGAGAGCCAACGAGATGCTTTGAAAGCAAATAAACAGCTCTATAGATCCTCAAAGGTCATATTTAAAAAAAATCATTTATATACTTTTTCTCCTAACTCTAACCCTAGGTCAAATTTTTTTTAGAACAGATTTAGCATCTTCTATGTTTGTCCCAGGCTCTTGTATACCTAAAATGTACATGCTATTTTCATTGTTTTCAACAGTTATACTACCTGGAGAAGAAAAAAATGAAAGTACCTGAAGCTAATTAAAAAGAAATAAATGTGTTACTTTGGGAAATATGGTTTTCATTTAGCATAGTAAGAGTTTAAGTTGAACTATCATATTGTCCGTAGTTTGTTTCCTCTTTAAAATGCACTGTTTAAAAAAATTAAAGAAAAGCACAATTAAGGTTACTTAACCGACAACCCCACAACAATCATAGTAATATCATTACTTTATGAATGGAGACACAGCTAGGTATGCTAAGGAGGTGTAGATTTAGGTTAGGTTGTATATATTTCTATAAACATAATTGTAGTGGGGCTGTATTTTGATACAGATGATGGAGCACACAAAGATCACAGTCACGGACACTCCTTGGACACAACGAAACACCTTATAGGATGAAGTTGCCAGGCTTGAAACATTTACGTCAGCCAGCACAACATAGTTTTAAGAGGCAGTGTTTTGTATCTTGCTTTATTACATATTGTCTGGGATATTAAAAGCTTGCATGGAACCATTACGACAGAAACATGAGAGCATGGAATACAACTCATTTAATTCAAAGATAATAAAATTTTCATAACTTTTTTGAAGCCCCTGGTATTGGTCTCTTCCCAACCTGAGCCAAGAAGAGAAATAAAAACCAAAGACTCAAAGTAGTATATTATGACCCAGAGATGAGAAGAACTAGATAGTTCCCGACTGCCACTAATGACTGGTCTCAGTGGTATTACTAGAAGCCCAGGACAGAGGAAAAAAGACAGAGAAGTCAAATTTACAAAATAGACCAGACTTTTTAGTTTGGCACTGACTAGGAGGCTGCTTGGAGGAGATAGATAAAGCAGGATAAAGCTGGGCTGTATGACTGAAAGGAGCCCTGGAGGCGTCTTGATTACCCATGGATCTGCTAACTGCAAGGTCAGCAGTTTGAAAACAGCATCAGCATGAGAAACACCAGACTTTCCACTTCTGTAAAGCCTTACACATAGGGCTACCCTGCCCTATAGGGATGATATGAGTCGGACTGATTTGATGGCAGCAAGCTGAGGGTGACTGGAGGAGCGCATAATGTAACCATTTGACCTTCCTGTGTACTGGCTGAGGGCTTTCCTTCTGAGCTGCCTCCACGCCCTCACTCTCACTCCTTCAAGAGCTTTACCTGGACTCTAGGTAAAGTGACCAGATTTTAACATTGGTAAAGTAAGACCATTGACTGAGGGTGGAGGGGGGGGAGGAGTAGAGGGGGTATATTTCCTTCCCGTTCTCTGCTGTTCCCTAGCTTGTCGTGCATTCTTTCAAAAATTGGGGCTTTTTAAAAATGTGCAGGACGTGGGAAAAATTGTTGAAGAGCAGGACTGTCCCACCAAAAGCGAGACATCTGGTCACTTTACCTAGGGTTCCTGAGGGCACTAGGAGCCTGGCATTGCACTTGACCCCACTGAGAAAAAAGTTTCAAGCCTAGCACAGCTTATTTTAGGAAGTCACAACACACTCATTTCTTCCAAATGCTCTCTTCAATGCTTCTCTTTCCTCCTTTCTATAGAAAATTTAAGCTGTGAGTACTCAGGCACATAAAGAGGTGGGAGGCCAGGAGAGACACGTGCTCGCTCCTTGCACACCTGCCCAGAGTCCAATCCACCTCGTTAATGTGTACAACAGTCCAGTAGTACCTTTTTTACTACTGTCATAAATGCAAAATGTTGGATAGTGTATTAATGTAATTCTGTGGGGGAAAAGTTAGTACCAAACTAATCTCAAGAAGTTGGTGACTGTAAAAATCCTCAAAGTGCAACTCTTGCAAGACAATAGTTGGCTCCATCTTTCCCAAGCTCCCCTGAGTTTATTCTCACATTTCTGGATTTTGCGATTCGTTGCACTATTCCACAGAACTCTCATGAGTTCAAAGAAAGGTCTCACAAGGTGGTTGGGGCAGTTCCATCCAAGGTCTGAAAGTCAGGCTGGGGAAGCTAAGGCAGATGGGTAAACTAGGGGCACACCTCACTCCCGGCTCTTGCCGTTGATCCACTCAGGTCACACCCCTTCCTTCTCAGTGGACTAATTTCAAACGCTTGCAGATGGCTTCTCAGTGAATCCTGTTTACAATTACTCACAGGTGAAACCTATCAGTAGGTCATAACTTTTTTACTAGACTGATGCAGAAAGGTCATTTGCTGAAAGTTACATGATGCAATCACACTTCACCAGAACGTAATGATTTGTTCTCTACCCCTGGCCTGTATCGTGCTTATGCACATACGACCTGGGGCCCGTGGCAAGATGCTTCCAGCAGGCATTGACCTCCTACTCATCTTCATCAGCCAGGCCTTTCCCCAGGTCACTCCAGAAACAGGATTCTTTCTCTTCTCAGTTGTAGTCTATAGTTTCTTACCTTCATTTATTAGTAATTAACAATAACCATTAAACAAACAATGTAGTACGATTCACATCCTCCACACAAAGGTCAGAACTCAATCTCCTCCCATTTGTTTGACAACAGATAATGCTCTTCAAAATGGGACCACAGCCACAAGAATATAAAATTCTGAATGATTATGTATCATTAAGGGGTTATGGCTAGAAGGGGCCATACTGAACACAACTCAATTAACTTGGTAGACATGGTCATGATGTTACAATTACACAAAACACTTCTCTTCTTTAGTTATATGTACTGAAAAATTAGATATGAAGGATCACAGGTCTGCAACTGAACTTCAAAACAACTCAGTATCTATGGAGGCATGCAAATATAGCAACACATTATGGCTGAATGTGATTTGACAAATAGGGTTGCTCATTTTACTTTAATATACTTCAATCAATAGAAAATGAGTGGTAAATGGTTGCAAAAATTATCTACATTAACTTTCCTGAGGGGGGAACATTTACTGTTTCAGGCGGAAGTTTACCATCTTCAATTAGTTTATCACTCAATATTTCATACACAAAACGTTCTGAGACACTGGCTGATGTTCCTACAGTATTTCACACTCTTCCACTCCATCTTCCCTGTTTCCATGTATCCCATTTTCTAGCCTTTTCATCTCTGCTTCTGGGCAAATGTTGCCTATTTAGTTTCATGTAACTCGGTGGTTGTCTACCTTCCTAATGCTGCAATACTTTAATACAGTTCCTCACTTTGTGGTGACCCCCCCACCTCCAACCATAAAATTATTTTCATTGCTACTTCATAACTTCTTTTGCTACTGCTAGGAATTGGGTGACCCCTGCGGAAAGGTCATTTGACCCCCCAAAGGGGCTGTGACCCACAGATGGAGAGTTGCTGATGTAGCTGATTGTCCTAAGCAGCAGCACAGATATTAGGGGTACTGTTCATTTTGTACGCAAATCTATGATCTGGCTGAAAGGTGACCACGGCAGGGGTTTTAGCTCTAAATTAGAATGATGTGATATTCTCAGGAATTCCTCTAGTCCATGTAAGTCTAGTAAGCCTGGTCTTTTTAAGAACTGAGGTTTACTCTACCATTATAACCAGGACCTTCTATTGTGTTCCTGATTAGTAGAAAGAGCAGGGCAACATCTACGTAGTTCTTGTGGTCTCAGACCACAGGAGTTTGCGTAAGCCACTTTTCTATGGTCTTAATATTATTGTTATTATTGAGCTTTTGGTTTCTTTCACATTCCTTTGGTTCAAACAGGAGAATTCGTAACAGTTATGTCTTGGATGGCCACTCACAAGCTCTTGAACATAGTCAGGATGCAGAACATTACCTTATGAGCTACACTATGTCAATTGACCTAGATCTACCCCTCCCCCCTCTCCCAGGTAAGGATCTAGATTAGTATTTGTCTTTGTCATTTTGTAGCCACATTTTCTTTAAAGAAGATATATCTTCCTTTAAGGAGATACTGATTTCTGTTCAGTAACAATTGATGTTAGAATTTTTCTCTATCGTTGCTATTTAATAGAATGTTTGAGTCCTGTACCTGTATCTGAATGAATACTTCCTTTACTTTGCCACAATTACATTCTTCATGAAATATACACCCATGGTAGGGTGCTGCAATTTTGAAAAAGAGTTTGTTATATCCGTCATGGTTTTATGTGTTAAAAACAATTCCTACTATTAATAATTTGAATATCTGATTCATCCAAAATAACGGAAGTTGGCTGAGCCCTGGTGGCGTGGTGGTTGTGTGCGGGACTGCGGCCCACTGGGACGAAGGTTCAGTTCCAGCAGTGGGGCTGGCCCTCCTGCTCCCCCCACCGGAGAGCAGTGATGCCAAAAAAAACAAAAACAAAAACAAAAATAACGGAAGTTATAAAGTACTAACATATACAGAGAGCTCTGTTATACTATTCCACAAAGGGAACTTTCAAAATGCAAATATCATCCTAGGAATTTACTGTTCCTATTAGTGGAATCCTCCAACACCACTGAGCATAAAATCACTTAATGAAGTATCTAACAAAATGTAATTCTTGGTAACCCTCTGAAGTTATAACATTCTAACTCAACTTCACAAATGCAATGAAAACTAAGTGTCTGAGCTTACAGTGCAGGTAGCATTTTAATAGTTACATAATGTCTACCAAAGTCCTTGGCACACATTGTTTTAGGTGCCCCTTGGGCCTCACAGAGTGACCTTATGTCCACCAGGATGAAACCACTGCCCTACCCTGTGCCATCCTCACAAATGGAAAGCCCAGACACAAAATCATGTCCAGGCTTCACATGAAGCCCATCATATTTTTATGAAAGCGGAAGGATGGTTCTTTATACATACTGAGCACTTCATTCAGAAATGTGAATTGGGGGAATTTCTAGTAAACAACTGACACCCAACAAACTCAAACAAGAGATGACTAAAAGAAATCCAGCCTGACCTAGATATGCTTTTATAATTCCTCTGCCATTTACTGAATTATTTTTGAATCCTGAAGTACTGACCTCCAACAACACTCCATATTAAATCATGGAAATTTTCAACATACTAAAATAAATCATTAAGAGTAGAAAACCCTCTTTCAGTTGAAACATTTCTGAACAGCACCACAATTTTCATTTTAATTACCTGGTTTCTGGAGATGAAGAACTCTCATTTGTGTCTGTCCTTTTATTTCTTGGAAATGATGGACTAGTTGGAGGCATCTCACCACTTAAACGGTCGGGGAAAATACGGTCTTTATTCAAATTGACTTCTGAATAAGGACAGTTGGCAGCACTAGACAATTCAAAGAAAACAGAAAAGAACATACCCATTAGGACATCTCCCAATTACAAGGACAGCCTACAGAATATAAAATTTAAAAATATACGTAATGCATCCTATTTATCTATGTACATGTATATAATTAAAGAGAGCTTATGAAGGACTTTATCTTTCAAGCACACCTAAAGCACATTCAGAGACTTTGTACGAGATCTAACAAAGCAATACGAGGCAGTCTTTGGAACCGAGCACTGGCCACTGCAGAGCATTGCTCAGTGTTGTGCAAGGCTAAGAGGCGCACCTGCTCCTCCTGCTGCCTCTGGCCCAAGGCAGCCAGGCTTCTAAAATTCCCTTTGTTCCAGTTCTGCTCTCTAAAGGAAGTTGGTTTTCCAAGTTCCTGTCCCTGTGCCTGGAGGTATGCTCGATGTTTTGGGAAGCACAGGTTATCAATCTATAGTTAATCCCTTTCCTAGTATGTGAGAGATGCAGAAACCAATGTGGGTAAGGACCCATCTAATGTACTTCCTTTCCACCTGTGTCCACTTACTGGTCTTTCATGTCTTATGGAAAGGTTATTTCATATAGAAAGAGATCTACGTTTATTAGTAGTTACTAGAGTGAGTCATGCTGCCCTGCTTCACCCCCCTCCAACCACACACTCACTACCATCAAGTCAATTATGGGTAGGAGGAGAGAATACAAAGTTAACCCCAGAGGACACTGAGTTTCTCCTAACGGCGATTTATATCGAGGTTATACACGAAGTTTTTCACATTTATAAAAACTGCACAAAAACTTTCTAAAGTCACCAAACAGCCAAATTCACTGGTGTCAAACTCACAGTTATCCTCTAGGACAGTGGTTTACAACATGTGGGTCGCTCGACCCTTTCACAGGGGCTTCCCTGTGAAGCAATTATTTCCGATGGTCTCAGGAACTGAGACCCGGCTTCTCTATCCGTCACCAGGCCCGTCCACCCACATGGAGACATGTCCACATACCAGGACCAGGTGTGAAGACTGTTCCCTATGCTAACCCATGCTTCAAGATAATATTTCATTTATTTGTAACAAGAAATGAATATCTCACAATATATAATTACATATGGTTTTTGTGATTAATCACTCTGCTTCCATTATGGTTTGGTTTGTAAAATACATCCTGCCTATCGGGTATTTACATTATAGTTCAAAATAATAGCAAAATGACAGTTATGAAGTAATGACAAAAATAATGCTATGGTTGTGGGGGGAGCGGGAGGAGTCTGTATGCAAGGGTGGGGCATTCGTAAGGTGGAGAACCACTGCTCTAGGATATAGGACAACTGCCGCAGGGGGTTTCCCCAGGCGGAAATATTGCAGAAGCAGCCTGTGATTGCTGCTGATCAAAATTTTATGCCAGGTAGTTTTAGAAAAATTTTCAGTTTCATGTATATACTGTTTCCAGTAACAAAAACAGTAGTAATGTATATGTACACAGACACACAAATTAACTTTTAATTCCTTAGAAATGAATTACACTGACTTGCATAGAACCAAATGGTTTCTTAAGGTGTGGATTTTAGTTGTACCCTAGTCTATTAGCAAGCTGTCCTATTTGTGTGTGTATGTGTGTGTGTGTGTACATGCACACACACAAACATGTCCTGGCTGTCCTTTAAAAGGGCTGTTTTTTTTCTTTTCTTTTTAAATCACTGTATTGGGGATTTGAACAGCCCTTATCATAATCCATCCAACCACATGTCAAGCATGTTTGTACATATGTTACCATCATCATTTTCAAAACATTTTCCCAATTGAACTATAGGTATCAGCTCATTTTGCCCCTCCTTTCCTCAGGAACTCTTGATAATTTATAAATTATTATTTTTTATAATAATTCACCCTTCATCCACTTTTCTGCTACCTGTCCCCATGGGAAGGGGTTCTATGTAGATCATTGTGATCAGCTCCCTTTTTCTCCTCCCACATTCCGCTTACCCTTCTGGTACTGCTATTCTCATTACTGGTCCTGAGGGGTTTATCTGTCCTAGATTACCTGTGTTTCCAGCTCTGATCTGTACCCCTGTATATGCTCTGGCCTACCCGAATTTGCAAGATAGAATTTGGGTCATGATAGTTGGGGAGAGGAAGCATTAAAGAACTAGAGGAAAGCTGTATGTTTCATCAGTGATGTACTGTACCCTGACTGGCTTGTCTCTTCCTTGTGACCTTTCTGTAAAGGGATGTCCAAGTTTTCACAGATGGGCTTTGGGTCCTCCACTCTGTCTCCACTCTCTCCTCATTCACATCAATAGGGTTTTTTTCGTTCTGGGTCTTTGATGCCTGATCCCATTGACACCTCATGATCCCACGGGCTGGTGTGCTTCTTCCTGCAGCCTTTGTTTTTTTTTTAACTTTTTATTTTTTTTACTCCCCAGCCCTGGCTTTGTCGTTTCTTAACTAGAGGGCTACTCATTTTATCTTCAAGACTTTAAAACTCCAGATGCTATATATATTTTGATAGCTCAGCACCATTATCTTTCTTCACCACATTTGCTTATGCACCCATTTTTTTTTCAGCGATCGTGTCAGGGAAGGTGAGTTTCACAGATTGCAGGGTTATTAGCACAAAGTGTTCTTGTGTTAAGGGAGTACTTGAGGATAGGCCCAAAGTCTGTGTGCTGCACTAATACTTAACATATCTACATACATCTATTTCTGTATTGTTATATATGTGCATGTACACACACAAACGCATGCACCTGTATTTAGACTTCTATAAAATGTCCTTTGTCTCCTGATTATTGCCTCTATTTCCTTTTACTTTCCTCTTGTCCCACCATAATGTTTGACTTTCATTCAGGTTTTGAAATTTCTCTCTGCTATATTGCCCTATATTGATCAATCCCCACCAGGCATCCTGTGTCCTCTTCATCATTGATTTTAGATCACTTGTTGTTTTCTTGTCCCTGGGTTGGGTGATATTCCCCTCATTTCCCCTTCCTTCCCTTCTCACGTGTCTCCTCAGAAATGTCGGTCCCATTGTTTTCTCCTCCAGATTGTTTATCCCATTTATCTTTTATCTAGTTAGAAATGCAGAGACAATAATAAACAGCACAAGACAAACAAAACAAGAGGAAACAAACAAAACAAAACAAAAACCAAGGACAAAAAAAGAAAAGTCTATAAATAGTTTCAGGTGTGTTTGTTGACCAGTGTGTCATGCCCTGGTCCCAAAGTCTATTTTTGGTATTCCCCAGGGATTGCATTGCTTTGTTCCCCTTGCTGCTCTGATGGATGCCCTTAGTGTTTTGCTCCTGTGTGGTGGGATCAGATTGGGCACAATTCCCACACGGTGTCTCCAGTGTTGTCCCCTATAGTGCTATGGGTCAGTGAGGGATGCTGTGTCCCATGGTGGGGCTGGCCCTATAGTCCTCTCTGTGGATTGGCTGCTCTGAGCAGGAATATTGTCCTTGGGGAAGAAGGCTGTTTTTCGTCAAGTGCCACCTTTAAATTATTTTATATAAAAATATAATTATAAATATAAAATAGTATTATTTTCTATTTTTTTCTTTTTTTGTGGCATCACTGCCCTGGTGGGAGCAGCAAGCCCACCTTTGTTCCTGGAGAGCTGCTGCTAGATTCGAACTGTCAACCCTGTGGGCCGCAGTCCCTTACACAACTACTAGGCCACCAGGACTCAGCCTTATTTTCTAATTTTTAGTGTTCACAAAATCATCCTCACCCCTTGTTATAGTAGAAACCTACACACACACACACACACACACAATCCCTAGGGTATGCAAACAAACCACATCACGCTGCTGGGCTTTGCGGGAGAGCTCAGAGTGACAGGTACAGACCTACGTGTAACACGGGCCTGGGCTGCATCCTACTTCTATCGCTTACTTAACCTCTCCAAATTGTAGTTTTCTCACCTGTAAAGCAGGTAAGAACAGTGCCTACCTCTCTAGTGTTGTGGTGAGGATTAAATAACATGGAGGTGCTTAGAACAGTGCTTGAAACATAAGCCATCAAGAAGCCACTATTTAAAAAGGTGAAGAATTATACTTAACTTCCTGAACAAATCTGATAATGCACACAAGAATACCAGCACAAAAAATAAAGAGCATTAAAACTCCCTATTATTCCTTCTTTATGAAGAATCCCTGTGCCCCTCGGAAAAACTGATGCTCCGTCCAAAGTACCAGCCCGCATACAGTGCTCCATCCAAGCCTCCATGCAAATCTGCTTATACGTATGAGCAGCCTCTCAGGGAAAGCGGTCTTTCTCTCTGAACAGAAAGCACATCTCCTAAAACTCAGCATCTGGCAACTGACACTCACTGTTTGGTTGGAAGTATCCGAAGTCGCTAAGCTTTTAAAACTTTATATGGACCTTATAAATAACTATGAAAGGTTGTTAGAAATACTGTTATTTTCTTAATTTCTCCTAGAAAATGCTCTGTATGAAGGTTCTAAATATGCAGCTTATCTATTTTTATACAAGGATAGTCACAAATGGTTAAGGCACTTTGCTATGAAAAAAAAAAGATGCTTGAATCATTTCAGAGGAGCCTCTGAAGAAAGGCCTGGTGATTTACTTCCAAAATAGCAGCCAAATAACACAATTCAGCTCTACTCTGACAGATGAGGGTGACCAGAAGTAGGCTGATTAAGTTCTCTTTTAATCCATCTTTGCTTTCACTTCCTCACATGCCAATCAATGAATCAACAAGGGGAAATGATGATACAGCTGCTATTGGTGTTCTCTTGCTGGAAGGGCAAAATTAAGCCGTTTGGTCACTGAATATCCCTAGAGGTTAGGGTGTTACAAACAACTCTTGCACCGATCATGGATCATGTCCTCAGCTTTCATCTCCGACACATCTTCTCTAAAACTTCTTAGATCAAATTCAGTTATTGTGATCATCCGAGAAGGTAAAAAACAAATGTTAGTCAAAGCAATCTTTTGCTTATGTGCTCGCAAAATTGATTATTCTTGCTAAAAGAGCAACCTTCCCTGTTATTTAAGCAAAGAATGCATGTTTTGATTTATGTGGTTTCTCGGTAAATTAATCCAAAGAGAATTTTCTCATTATGTTTTTCTAAACACAGCATTCTCAGCAAGGGCAAAAATAAGGGCCAGTGAAACAAACCTTTCAAAGCATACCCATGATGCAGTAGCTATGCCACAAGTCTCCTAATGAAATGGAGAACAGACTGTGCCTGTGATGGATTAATATCCTGCCAGATAAAAGAGTTTTGAGCACTGTAAATGGGGCAATGGGCACAGAGCAACTAAGGTAAAAGGACTGAGAAGAGAAGACGTTAACACTCAGCCAGGAGATCCCACTTTACAGTGGTCTGGAAGCCACCCCCCAGTCTGTGGTCCCGATCAACCAGTCATTCTTTTCAAGGAACAGAAACCATTTTAAGTGAAAACAAGTAAGAGCTTCTCTATCAGTGCATGCTTTTTAAGCTATGTGGTCGATTTCTGCTGATCTCATTCCAAGAAAATGAGTAAATCGCTATTAGTGACCCCAAATGTACTGAAAGAATTTCTTTATCACATGTCTCCCTATCTTCTGTGACCCATCCCATAACTTCTCCCTTCTTTCAGGATAACACTGTATTGATGAGCAAACGTGTCAAAGATGTGCAACGTGCCCTTGGAGAAGATGGTTTTATGAGTGGCCAGGACCCCTGGAAAGGAGACAAGACCGTACTGCCACAGAGCATGTTGGGATATGGAGGCCTTGCACCTCTGACCTACAGCATTTCTAAAAGAAAGAATGGTTGGGGCCAGACTGTGAAGATCCTTCCATTTCACAAAACCTCCAATTGCATCCCACAAGAAACTGTCAGTACTTATCCATCTTTCATGTCTTGGCTCTTTCTTCTACACAATTTGAACACATGGGAGAGTGGGTTGCATTTTGGGCTGCCAGTCTCAAGGACAGCAGTTTGAGACCACCAGCGGCTCCACAACACAAAGAAGGTTTCCTACACTCGTACAGAGTTAGTCTTGGAAACCCACCGGGGCAACCATATCCTATTGGAAAGCACCACTAGGAGTCAGGACTCGTTTGATGGCAGTGAGTTTGGGAATCATGTTTTGAGGTTGTCAAGTTTCTGTATTAGCTGTGATTCATAGTTTGATATTTTAAATAAATTATGTACAGCTTTTAGAGTTCTATCAGTCTATGAGTTCTGTGAAGATTGGGTCTAACCCTAACTCAGAGTGGCATAGAAGTGCTGAGAGGGGCGTTCAAGAATGTATACTCAAGAACTGGATTGGCTGCCATTCCGACTAGCTTCCATTTCCAGGTCTTTATGCATAAGGTTTCAAGTAAGACAACGTATTTAGTGACTCACAGGCCAACATGACTTCATAAAATACAGGTAGTTAACAATAGTCTCTTCATCATAAGATTGCTTTGAAGATTATCAACACATGCAGAACAGTAAGAGACACTAGCTAGCATCGAGTAAATAAATGATTCTTTGTTGTTATTGTTCCTGGAAGAAAAAAAGCTGCTCAAAAATACTGAAACTAATTTAAGCATATAAAGTAAAACTGAAGCATTCTACTGGATTAATTCTGGCATTTAGACTTACATAATGCCTAAAAAAAAATAACCCAGATGCCTTCAACAGGTAATACTTAGTAACTTATAAGATGCAGAGAATCTTAATTCAGCTTAAATTAATGATACAATTTTTGGTTTATAGCCATACAAGCAAACAAAAGGTTTTTTAAATGAGTATTTGCAAGGAGAAACATTGCAAGGAGAATCACCATTCTTTCTAGGCCCAACTTTTATACTTTGGAACCTACTGAACCTCATTAAAAGAAAAAAAAAACAACAACAAAAAATAGAGGGAGAAGTATTGCACAAGGAAGATAAGCAGCATGTGACGTTACAAAGAGAAAAATGAAACTACATCCAGATGAAAACAAGTACTGTACTTTTGGAATGTCTGTTTGGTTCCTAGAGGAAAAGGTAGTATAATTTTCAGATTTTTTTCAAATGACTTATATTCACAATCTGCACCAATGAGATAAACAAGTAATCAATTTGCTTCCTGAGCAATCCAACTAATTTAAAGTTACGTCACTTACTACAATTGATTAATTTTAAAAGTTTTGGGTTTGGGGATTACATACCTAAGCAGGTCTCTTTGATTCTTAAAAATCCCAGTTCATTATGAGGAATCTCTTAGTCCTCCAAAATATTAAAAAAATTCTACGAAGACTTTAAAATCATCAAAACAATTATATAGTTTCTAAGATATGTATTTGGTACTCCTTTTAAGTTATTTATGGATATGAAAAACATATTGGAAAATATTTTTCTGACCAAGACTTCTCATGTTTGACTATTTATATCTGTGCTTCTTGCAACTTGGCTGCTGGTCTAAAGTCGTCTCATGTTTCATTATTCACATTGTTGCGTTGTCCAATCACATAGCATTCAACCAAACAAATACTCTGAATTGGCTCCTCTTCTCTTCGTTACGAGGGGTCAGTCCCAGATCCTCAGAACTACTTGGATTGCTACAAAAAGGACAAACCTCTATCATGTGTCAGTCTTTTGGCTAAGATCAAGTGTAAAAAGGACAAATAGCTAGAGTAAGTCTATTTCATGTACTGTGAATATATTTTCTCCCAGGAAGATTTTCAACTACAGATAGTGCCTTTCCTTTTCACATGATCACCATGGTAACTACATTTAGTATGGCTCTGAATTTAATATTCAGTCTACATCTATTTATTATGCATGTAAAAGTATTATTACCTTATACAGATTTGGGGCAAACACTTTGTATTTGACTAAATTCTCATGGAACTGGCAGCAACAACATACCTCTGAGGGCTCAGGTGCCTTGATCTCTTAAAATGGCCAATCCCTCTACATCCTGGGGTCAAGCATCCAGTTTGTTCAGAAGTTTCCATTAATTCTAAGGCGGCTATTGGGGGGGGGGGGAAAGGCAACAATTTAAACAAATGACAAGAAAAGTCAAATATCTGGAATAAGGATCAGGAGAAGAAAAAAATTCCTAAAATTACAATTTTTAGATCAGAAGAGAGATGAAGTACCCCCTCCTTACTTATTAACGTATCTAGGTATCAAAGACTCAGTCATGAGGTAAAAACTGGAGTTACACGGCAATAGAGAATGACCATATCAAATCACACTCCAGTGGATGGTTATGTTAATAGAGAACTACCAAACCACTGACACCCAGAGTCCAACCAACCTGACAAATAACCTTAACCCCTTCACTGCTAGTACTGCTCTCTCCTCAAAGCCATTCATGTGCTAAACAGAATAGATTTTTCCCTATTGTCCTAAGTGCAAAATGTCAGGTGAGATAGTCAATACGTGAGCAACCAGAGTTATGTAAGAAGTAGAGACTATCAAATTTCTGAAATACATGGAAAACATTTTACTTTTCGGGCATTGCATAGTTCTTATTTTATAGTTTCATGACTACCAGGTAATTAAACACATAAAAATAGGAATGTAATTGCATATATAAGAATATAAACAGTAGCGAGAAGTAGAAAGAGATGGGGGATATAGGAGGAGACAAGAAAATTTTACACATACTATACAAGAATGCAGACATATCTATTTTAAAGTTATTCTGTGTCTCTTACTCAAAGGAGGCTGAAGAGGGTGCCCCGTTTTAGAACACCAACCCACGGGGTGGATATCTGGAGAATCTGCATCTATCCAGTAGTCGTAACTACTACTCCAGCTGTCAAAGTGAACCTGCAGACCCAAAGGAAATCAAGAGTACAATTCAGGTCACAGTAATTCCCAGAGAGAAACCTCTGTCCTGAGTAACCATTTTCAGTCTCTTTTACATTAGACTTAATGCCTACACAATTATCTTTCATTATTTAAGTACTCTGTTCACAGTATAATGAGAGAAATGGCCTTGTCATTAACATTTTCTGGGCAACAGTTCAACAGATTTATTACATTTAACCCCCAAGGCTATGAGTAACTTGAGACCAAGAATTGTGTTAGAATATCTTTATATGTTCAGCACCATACATCCAATAAGCATTACTGAATTAATGAATTAACAGGGGAGGAGGAACACAGGAAGCAAACGGGAAGGTAAGATCAAGTCTACAAGGTCTGAAAGGCTTTTTGCCTTACCAGAAACCTGTCCAATTTATAATACATCCTCCCACAACATTCTTTACCTTACCCCCCCTTCTAAATAATTGTAGTACCTCTCAAAATAGACTTTTAATAACAAGGATAACTTTACAGTCTTTATAGGCCAACACATGAAAATGTGGTTGAAATTTCAGGCACAGCCTATAGGACTTATTGTGAAAAATACATGTTATTTTTTCAAGATAAAAACATAAGCTGCTAACATTGTATACATTTCACATTTAATCAAGTTTCTCACGCAGATTTAAGATCTATGAGTCACTTACATTTTACAACACAATAGATGTCAGGAAGATTTTTTTAAAAAGCGAAACATTTTAAACAGTAAAAATTCTAGAAGAAATGATGAGTGAATGTATTAGTAATTTTAGAGTGGGATAGTTTCTGTAAATCAGGCATCAAATCAAAAGCTGTAAAAGCAAATCCTGGCCAATTTAATGTCCATAAAATTTTGAAACTTAAAAGTAGCAAATAATATTACGAAGAGAGAATATCTACAACAAGCCCCCCTCTGTGAAACTCATTATGAAAGACATGAAAACAGCAATGAAAATATAGGAAATAGATATAAATCCAGAAACCCCAATGTAAATAAATGATTATTAAACAAATATGATAAATAATCACTTTTAACTAAAAAAACTACAAGTAAAACCCACAGGCTACAGGTCTTCTCTATCACAATGCTCCCAAAGTTCGTAGTTGGAGGGCCTCAAGAGTTTATCAACTATAAGAATAGGGACACCCATAGATGGTTGAAAAAAAATATCCACTACCATCCTTAAGATGACACAAAAAAGTCACCAGAAGCCAAATCAGGACTGTCTCAGGTGTTTGCCTATGGATTTCCCACTTAAACGCACACAAAGGTGCTCTTGTTTGAAGGACTCTTTGGTGAGCCTGACAGATGTTTTTCTGCTAGGTAAACAGGTGTTTGGGCTCACGCTCTCAAAATGCTCTCAGAGTAAGCATAGGTTAATGTTCTTTGTTTTGAGCATCCTGCCCCAAAGACCTTTCTCTTTTGACTAATCTACTTTTGCACGGACAGGGCTAGTTTAGTCTCTTAATGACGAGTACTTTGATTACACTGATAAAGCCATGTTTCAGCTCCTATTAAAATGGCTGTTAACATATTAAAGACTGGATAATTTTTTATTAACTCACCCAAGTGTTTTGGCTGTTAGCTTTTTTTTTTTTGCATTAAACCATAAACACAAGTAAACTTGGGATCTGTCTCTAAGTTCCTCAGAGAGGGGCCAAATTAATCTTATGGGACCTGTGTATGTTCGTTTGTACAATTAAGAGAGTCCACTGCATGAAATTCAAGACAGATAAACCTTACAGAAATAGTAATGGGAGTAATGATTCCCTAAGGGTACAGGAAAGGGGGGGGTAGGGAGAACTGACATCAATGATGACTGTATAACCCCACTCAAGGGGAACCAATAAAAGAACTGCAGGTCAACAGCTACATTGGATGGTCTAAGACATGGCCAAACATACAGATAATAATAAGGGCTGGGGGGTAGGGAGGGAAGTAATGGTATAAAAAGGGGAACAATTATCAAAGAGTTCAAGAAGAAAGAAAATGTCTTGAAAATGATGGTGGTAGCAATTAAACAACTATTCTTGATCTAATTGAATTATGGATTGTTATCTGTAAACGTTCCAGATGATTAAAAAAAATTTTATCTCAAGAAATGTTATAGCATCTTGTTTATACTCATGAAAATTTTCATCAAAAACCTTTGAAGAAAGGTGGGTGCAGCTGAGTGGGTGCAACAGTTTCCATATCCACTGTGCAGCAAATTTCCTCAATTTTAGTTGTTTAGTCATAATTGTGTAAGCTGACCCAACTGAGATGTGTAGGGAACTGGCTATTGTTTCTGCTGTTAGTCACTGGTCGGCTGCAGTTAGAACATGAACAAAATCCTCACAACTGATGCCAATGGTCTGGTGCTGGAGGTTTCTTTCTCTTTTTCAAACAATTTTATTAGAACTTTACCCACACCTTGCATTCAATAATTCAATCATATTCAGAAGAGCTGTACAACTGTCATCATATTCAATTCCAGAACATTTTCTTATTGCTTATAGTCATTGTTATTCCTATAATCATTATTATTTTCTATTTGTGGCAAACATATACACAACATTCTCCAATTCCACAACTTCTACTTGTATAATTCAGAGCAACTGATTATACTTTTCGTGTTGTACAACTATTATCGATATCCTTTTCCAAATGATTTTACCACCACTGACATAGAGACTCAATGCTTGGATGCAACGACTCTTTCCCCTGCACATATGATAACCATTGGTCAAGTTTGACTACTTTCTTCTTTTTCTTGGGCTTTTCTTGATATAGTGTTCACATTATCATATACTTTGATGGTTAAATTGCTTTGAAAATGAGTTTATAATCACAATTGGTTCTAGTGCTCCTGCCTCCCACTCCCTTACCACCCACCTCCATCCACCACATTCCCAATAAACCAGTGGATCAGTTACTATCTCTATGCATCCACTCCTTCTGTGCTTCACACACTGGAAAATCCAACAGAAACAACAGAACACAAAAGCAAAATAAAGTGCTATGAATAAAATTACAATAATATAAAGATAAAAACAAAACAATGAATAAGAAAGAATAGCTCATCATTAATATTTAAAAAATCAGGGAAGAAATTTCTGTCATGGTACACGCAAGAAATATCGAGCCTAGAACAAAGTCAGGTTGGGTAAAGAGTGAGGTCAACTCACCGCTGGAGGTCAATCCAGCATAATCAAGTTTACAAAACTCTGTTTGAAGATAAAGCTGTTTTGAGACCCTTGTTTGTGGCTAGAGGGGGTCTGCAAGAGGCTTAATCTGACTCGATACCCTATAGAAGGGGTTGGGCTTCCACTGTCCTCCACAGCCTTCTACAATTTGGATGTTCACAGGTTAAGCTCGGATACTTTTCCTGTCATCACATTTGAGTTTGATTACTGTCTTCTTTAGGTCACATAGGACCCAAGATATTATTCTGACTGATAGCTGGGCACCATCTGCTTTCTTCACCACACTCTGCTGTAGCACCCTTAACGTCAGTGATCATTTCATGAAGATGACTATAGAGCAAGGCCATGTTACTAGAACTAACTGTGCTTGGATTGGGGTTCGCGGTAAGCCCATCCGCTTGTCCACAGGTTATGCACAAGTCCGATTTATTTTGTCAGTCATATTATAACAAAATCAAAACCCCATTAAGACCAACTACAACATTAACAGCAACAAATCAATCTGCAAACAAATAACAAAAACTAACAAAAGGCAGGAAAATAAAAACCCATAGAAACAAAAAAGGAAAATATTGTCAATGAACTCCTTAGGGTATATAAGGTGAGTGTCATATTGATGACACCAGCAACTTTTTTTTTAAATGACACACCATTCCAAATACTGTAAGTTTGAGGAGTCACAATTCCAGTGTGAACTGTTAGTACACACATTTCGATCTCTCAATTGAATGAGTTCTGTGTGCCCTTGCATGGGGATTACAGCCAGGGAAAAATTTCCTGGATCAATTCTTTTAAGTGTAGATCCTTGCCCATCAGATCAAAACCTGTCATCAATGCAAGGGGGTCATTGAGGTACTAAATGAATGGTGTTTCTGGGTCCCTGTGCATAGGCCACCCACTAGGACAGGCTAGATAAAGAGGGCGAATTCCCCAAGGTCCAATGACCACCACTTCCACAGACCCGGGATGGCCACTCTCTGCTTCCTCTGTTAGCGGAGTGCCCCAGGCTTCAGGCTTCATTCTCAATATTGTCTAGCACCTTATTTATTGACTTTTTTGGCATCTCTGCCGTCTGGTGGTCGTGGGAGCTGTCCAGCCTTGCTCCTGGAGAGCTGCTGCTGGCCTGCAGCCCAGCACTCAACCACTATGCCACTGGGGCTCGGTTGGTTTTTTATATATTATTAAAAATCATCTTATTGGAAGCTCTTGTATCTTCTTAAAAATGAGTAATCCATTTATAAACTACTGATTTATTTGGAGTACTGTTCTTAGACACTTTTCATAAAACACCATTGACTGTACCTTTCTTCTACCCAGGCTTCAACTACAATCTTAGGTTTGATTTTGCTTCAATTTTAACAGAAATCCTGTTGCTCTATTAGGAGCTTTTTCAAAGTGATATCCTGCTTAGTGCTACAAACCAGAGTCTATTCAGACATGTCATAGCTGTGGTTCTCAACGTTCCTCCCGCTGTGACCCTTTCATAAAGCTCCTCATGTGGTGGTGACCCTCCAAAAGCAAAATCATTTTCATTGCTATTTCATAACTGTCATTTTGCTACTCTTATGAATTGGGTGACCCCTGTGAAAGGGACATTCCATCTCTATAGGGGTCACAACCCATCTGTTGAGAACTGCTGTGTTTCTGGGTCCCTGTACATAGGCCTAACACAGAAAACGAGTGTGAGATAATTTTGGTGTAAAACATTTTTAAATATAGGGACAGCCCCCCGTCCCCAGTAATATCTATTTTCCATGAATATTTTTTAATATTCTTCATATTTAGCGAAACAGATTGCCTCATTTTTGCTGATGAGTACAAAGCACTAAAATTTCAGTTAGCAGCTCAATAGTTAACCCTAGGTGCTACCACAGATCCTTAGATGGCTGATCCCAAATGAAAAACACACCTACTGGTTGAGAATTGCTGTCACGACTCACAGATTGAGAACTGCTGATCCAGATGGTCAATAGAAGAGAAGAAGTCCAGAAAAGGGGGAAGGGGTGGTGGTGGTAATTAGCCAATACCAGTCATGTACTTTCATTTTGGGAACTGGCCTAACAATCACAAAAGAAAATTCCTCAAACTGAAGGGGATGAAACTTCACTGTCAAAAGATCTCAACAGGTAGGCCAATCATTGTGAAGCATCAGACCACCAGACGCAGAAATATGGTCCCAGTGGCTGCTACAGAGAAAAAGTGTATCACCCCCAAATAAGGAATTTGACTGGTCTTACTATGCCAAGAAAAATACCACCTGATGTGCAAAGTCAACAGAACATATGCTTTAATTTCTAAGAAGTCATTGCCCCTACCTTATATTCAACCTCTAGTCACAAGATGAGTCAAATTTAAGACCATAGATTTTCTGATGTACAGTAAATAAAAACAATATTCTTCTCATACAGTTTTATGAACATGAAAAAGGATATGCTTCAGCAAAATGAAAAGAAGAAAAAACTTTTCTTTTAAACTATGGAAAACAGACAGTATAATTGTTTGAGATAGATGCCTATTGAACTCTAGGGAATTAAGTTCATGGATAAAAGGAAGAAAAAAGTTAAAAGATATAGATAGAATATTTAAAAAATAATACTTGAGTTTCTTAGCAAATTGACTGAAATAGTTGACAGAGAAATTAAACAAATCAAAGTATCTGCCCTCAAAAGCACCCCAATTCCCCACAAAACTAGAGTCCAGGAAAAACAAAACACCATTAAGAAAGACTATGCTCCTGAATAGTGAATATCTTAATTATAATAAGATAAACAGTGAAGAGTTGGCTTAACACATGTAAAATAACCAATAAAAAGATAAAGGCAAAGGGTGAGTGATAAGAGGTAAGAGCAAAACCACAGAAATGGGAAGTTAAAAAATGCATAAAATGGAGAAACAGCCGTATGTGAACATCATGGTAGCAACTGGGATCAAATGTCACACGCAGCCATCCGAATGGTCCATGCTGTTGCCTCTTGAAAGTCTTGAAAGTCAGGCTGGAAGTTCAGGAGAGGTCGAGTTTTTTATTATATGTTTCCTCAATTAAAAAAAAATATAAAAGCCAAGAAGAAGTAGATGATTTACGGGCAGTCTTTGGTGCTTTCTAATATGAGGGCAGCAGACAAAAGGGCACTGGACCCACATAGGTTTCCACCCACTGGACACTGTGATCTTTCTGCATTCAGCGTCAGTGCATGTGTTGCATGAGGCTCAAGAGGAATTTATAGCCTGGCATATGGGCTAATACTAGACTTAATCTGGATTGGCTGGGATGTTTCCTTAATATAAAATTACTCTTTATATAAAGCTCTTTCTTGAACACACAAGGGTCTATGAATTGTTTCTCTAGTCTACCCCGACTAGCAGCACAGAGAGCAAATATACTCTGAGTTTTCTTCAAAGACATTCATGACCTTCTGAAAAATGTACAAACATCTTTGAATTTTGAACTGCAGGAACCGGAAGTGGGACATATTTAGCTTTAAAACAAGGGTTTTAACTTAAAAGTTGATTACATACCCTGAAAAACTTAAAATCTGACTTTACTCCCCCAAAAGGAAGCAGTTAAAACATGTTTTACCGATACGCTGTATATAGTCTCCATTATGAGCAGAAGAATTTCGTTGAAAGCATTTTTTGCTATTTTCACTTTATCAGAATCTCTGATAAATCCTGAAACTGAATCATCCTCACCTGAAACTCAATCACTCACTGACCTTTTGAAAATCAGATATTTCCTTCAAGAACTCATTCTGGGAGTTATAAAGAGATGATTGTCAACTGTCCATTTCATTGGCTATTCTTTTTTGGCTGTTAAAGTTGCACTAGAATGGTATGTTGAAGAAGAAATTTAACAAGGGGGACAAGGAGGGCCATGGCATGTTGCCTAAACTAGTGGAACTCGGCCACTATCCTCATTCTATGGGCCATTATTTCCTCAGATGTAAATCACGAAGTGAGTCTGTTTCTCCACAAAGTAGAGTATAAGAGGCTCAAAAAATGTGTGGAAAAATTCCATTGTCTTTTCATTTCACTTTCCAATGCACTTTCTGAAGCCCTTCCTATGTTCCCGAAGCCAGAAAAACAGTAATTAAAACCAAAATGAAATGACAAGTAAATTCAAATCACTTGCAGTTGCAGCCCTGCCAGGAGAGCACTGCTGGTGTTCTGATTGGTGTCTTTTCAGAATTACTCACACAGGAGCTACTCTGTTATCAGCACCTCTCTGGTTAACTGACGTTTCACATTATTACAAAAGTAAAACACCTACTGGCCATTTTGGACACTCATTACATAGAGACCCTGAGGGGTGATGTGAGAGTAACGCTGGGGCTCTTGAGGTTATGTGTTAAGTTGACTGGGCGATAATACAAAGGGATTTGAGAATTGTGCTTTTATGTAGTCATCTTGCTCAGACCCAACGTTATCAGCCTCCATTTCCACTTAATGTTGATTGTCGTAAAACTACCTGGTCTTTGAATCCTAACCATGCTGTTAACACATTGAGGACGGATTCTGATTTACTTGTGTTTATGGTTTAATGCAAAAAACCTTCCATTTATGGTTTAAAGCAAAAAATATTCTAATAGCCGAAACACTTGGGTAAGCTGGTAAAAAAATATCTGGTCTTTAATGTGTTAAGTGAGATAAGTATGTATTTTTAAAAAAAGTTATGATATATAATACTAAACTTAAACTTTTTTACTTATCCATATTTAATATTCTTTTAGAATATTTAATTCTAACATTATATAGACGGATAACAATTCATTTCATTCACCTCCTAATGTGTTTGATCTCAATGATAAACACCACAAACATCACTACCTGAATTTTTGCTAGGGCTTTGGAACCAAGCAGAGAGGTTCAGACCCCTAGGTACCAAAGACAGCTTGGAAAGTGCAACTTAATTTGACTATTCCCTTTAGTTTTTCCCTTTAACATAAATTCTTAAGTTATTAAGAAATAGTTGAAGTAAAGGGTAAACAATATTCTAAGGTTTTTGATGCATCGGGCCAAACTGTTCTTCAGAATGGCTGGGACAATTTCACATTCCAACCAGCAGTACACTGAGTAAGCTTTCCATGCAGCAAACATCAAACCAATATTTTCCATTCAGTTCAGCTGTTTGACTTATACCGCTCTCTCGCTTAAGTCTGTTATTTCCCTGACTCTTGGGCTAGATCAGGAGCTGCCGAGCTGTAGTGCTGGAGCTGTGTGCAGCTTAGTGGGTGTGTCCACGTGGCTCTGGAGGACATTTGAAAATAAAAAGAAAACGATCCCAGCTTCATTTATATAATATTACTGTAAATTTCTCTTACTTGTAAAAATATTTGTATGACTCTCAAATTTTAAATTGTTGAGAGGGATAGGATTAGCTCTTCCATTTCTGCCCTCTTTTCAGAAAAAAATAATAATATTTCGCTCTGCCCCACTTTTAGAAAAACAATTACTCAGTGCCCTGGCAAAGGAAACGCTATACGCTCTCTAGCCCATCATGCAGGATCCAATGTAGGTCCTGTGTTTGCTTTTGCAGCATCCCTGGTCCAGCATCCTGTCCCCTCCCCCCAGCAGTATCACCTATTTTAGGGAAAAATTATTTTTATATATATTTGTAGTTCTAAAACACAATGCCTGCTTTATAATTTGCATAACTGCCAACTTGATTAATGAATTATTGGTCCGAATCAACTTGATGGCAGTAGTTTGGCGTTTGGAGGTCTGTTAACAAAGCCCTGGTAGTACGACAAGGGTGAACTGCTTGGCTGCTAACTCAAAGGGTGCAGTTTCCAGCTCACTCAGTGACTCTAGGGAGAAAGACTGGGTAATCAGGTTCATGAAAGACTGAAGACAAGGAAACCCTAAGAAAGTAGCTGTACTTTTGTCATGTGGAGGCTCTCAGAGTTTGAAGTGACTCAACCAAGCCAACAACAACAAAGGACAATTAAAAAGACCATGCATCATGGCGAATAATGGCCGTGAATTATTTATAGAAAATAACCCTACTGTTGCAAATATGAAATCCGTGAGAATACTTACTTTGTACAACACAATGTAAATCTAACATTTTGCTGTTCTTATGAACCTTTATCTCTAGTGGATATTCCAAATCACTGTGTTATTCCAATGAAATAAACATTAATGATTATTATTGTGGTCTGAAAGTGAAATTAATGTGTGAGCCTGAAAGATGTCTACTACATTTTACTTGATGATACTTGAAGATAACAGAACACAACATTCCAAGTATGTGCTCATTTGATGAGAGATACCTGACTTTTAAACAGTTAGCTCTAGTTCAATAGTTAACAGAAATTAAATTTGTAGAATTGTTCATCTTCACTCTTAAATTGACATAGAATATTCTTCACACAAATGCTTAATGCAGTTCACAAAAATGGCAGCCCCTTATTGCTTTTTTTAGGGGGGGCAGTAAAATCAGAGACTCGGGTATGTTTTATCTGAACAAAACATGCTTTTATCATTTTGAATCTTTCACCAAACTTGCACTCAAAATATTATGTCAGTCATGATTATAGAGCAAACCTCTTCAACAAAAGAAGATGAAGCACAGAGCTAGATGAACGCTATCTTACAAAAAGTGAGGTACAAGTTTAACTAGCATATTTCTATGCTTTCACCAGTGTCAAGACTTCATGAGTTCCATCTCTGCAAATCTTCCCATCCCAGATTTGTCTTGCAACAACAGGAAAACAAAAGCAATCACTACAGAGAACACTTACTTTGATCCGGTGATCATCCGTGTCTGCAACAGTTGCTACTCTCACAAACATAGGGTTTCTTTTGTCTACGACCTCCAGCCTCATTTTCTTCTGGAATCCATGTGGAGGTTTCTGCCATAACAGAAAAGTGTATACAGCGAGGTTTAAAGGAAAAGCTGGTATAAAAAGTGGCCTCGTTGTCACAAGGACAGAATTTAAAAAAGAGCAGCTATTTAGAGAAACAGCCTATCAGAACTCTCAAGAGGCCAGTGGTGCTGGCCTTCACACTCCCATCCAAAAACAAAGTCCCCACCCACACACATGTTCAGGGCTGCAGGCGCTGGACTCAGCTAGGCACCCAGGGATAAGAGCAAACAGGGAAGGCTGAAGCAGAAGGCCTTAAGATGAGAATTTCAAAGTTGTGCTTGTATGTTTAACCAAAGGGAACACAAGAAATCTTTCAAAGTGGTTGGAGGCATCTTGGCATAAAATCAACAAGCAAGATAATTACTTTTAAAAGAGAGAAGAATATTAATGTGACTGAGAGGAGACATCGAGATTAGAAATGGTAATACAGACAAAAAGTGTAACATGTCTGTAAAAAAAAAATTAGCAACAGAAACACACAGGCTGGAATAACTTCTGCAAGTGTAAGCGTGAGGAGACCCTACTCCCTCCTCAGTACTCAGCAGATGCCCTTGATCCACTGAGAAAGGACACATAAAAGTAGGCAGGCTGACCACATAGTAATAGAAAATAAAAAACAGTGAGTTGGTGATTTTAAGCTAAATGCTTACTTTTAGGCTCTGCTGCTGTAAAACGGGGCAAAATAAAATTGCTTCTCTGAAATTAAGTGAGAGGGTCTGTCAGAGGCCGAGCAGACAGGCAGGCATCTCAGAGGCCAAACTAGAGAACTCCTGAGTTTACAGGCGATGTACATGACACTGGATAGGTTGACTGATCTGATGCAATCCTACCCATTCAAAGCAAGGTGGACTGCAGCTCTGCTTCGTATTAGACTACGTCCAAGTTAGACAGATAAAAATTTTATGAAGAGATGTCAGCTGGTTTCACATCAGAAGGGCATTCAAAAGGTGCTGCCCTCCCTTTTATAGACCTTTAAAGTTGATGTGATCATACTTGTGATGGAAGAATGGACAGGGTTTTTAAAGTCTGACCTGCTATCTAAACCAAAAAGAATTGATTAGATTACTTTAATGGCCGAAACGTGCCTCAGCCAGACTTCCCAGTCACAGCAGAACTTGGAAGCCAAACACGAGAGATTCAAATTTTCTGGAGATCCAAGAGGAGCAACATGAGTTGACATGAGGGTGGGCTTTCTGAAGAATCAGTGCAGTCCTTAAAAAGAGGAAATTTCTGTAGGGCCTGTGCACAGTGACTTAAGAGCTTGGGCGCTGTCTGGAAGGTCTGTAGCTGCTCTCCTGGGAAAAAGATGAGGTAGTTTGTTTCCTAAAAATTCCAGCCTTCAATCCCTGAGGGACAGTTCTAGTCTACCACATAGCACTGTTGTGATTAAGGTCCACTCAATAGCGCTTGGTTTGGTTTGACGACATTCAAGGAGCCCTGGAGGGAAAATGTGCACACTCTTGGCTGCCAATTAAAAAGTCAGTGGTTCAAATCCATCCAACAGCTCTGGGAAGAAAAAACCAGCAGACTGTTCCTATAAAGAGAGCAGTTGGTGCCTAAACTCTAGGGGGAGTTATAGTTGGGCACATGGGATTGGTTTAGGATTCTGCTCCATGATTCCCAGGGACTGTTCACATATAAGAATTGCTGGAATTCTTCTCTGGACAATGCGTGATAAATAACAAAAAATCATTCTTCCTTGGCTAGCTCTTAAGCATTCTATGGAATACTTCCATTTTGTTAGATAACACACATCAGTTTCATATCATATAAAAGTTACAAAAAAAGTTTTAATAAAGTTATAATAAAAGTTTTTCTACTTGTGCCTTGCTGAGCATGCTGATCTCATCCACATGTTTATCAAGTATCTTCTCTCTCTGAAGGCTGAAGTCACTCTGCAAATTGAGTCCTCCCACTTTCACAGTCAGTGTGACTTTATTCTGAATTATAGGGACTCCTCAATCATGCTATATATATTGACTCTGGGTAGGATGGGTAGGAAGGTGGAATATCATCACATGCTTGAGGGTACAAACATCTTTAGTGAATTCTGTAAATTAACTATTTTGTGGCCCAGCTATATGTGCCATGATTTAAATATGTCTTTTATTAAAATGACCTAATTATTGGTCTGAGCCCTGGTGGCAAAGTGGTTGAGTGCGGGACTGCAGCCCACAGGGTTGGCGGTTCAAATCCAGTAGCAGCTCTCCAGGAGCAAGGCTGGGTGTCCTACTCCCACCAGGGCAGTGATGCCCACCAAAAACAACAACAACAAAATGACCTAATTATTATTATAATGGGAGTGATGATTCCCTGAGAGAACACAAAGAGGGGGGTAAGAGGGAACTGATAGCAATGATGACTATGTAACTCCACTGGAGCAGAATGAATAACAGAATGGTAGATAAATAAATGCAATGGATAGTGTAAAATGTGGGGGAGTTGAGGGGGGAGGAACAATCTTAATAATATTTAACATAAAAACAGGGTTCTTGGGTGATAGGGTTGGGAGGGCAGAGATAAAGACCGTGGATTCCAAAGAGTACAAGAAGAAAGCAAATTCTTTGAAAATGATGGTGGCAACAATTATATAATCATGCTTGATCTAACTGAAGTATGGATAGTTATAATAGGCGTAGAACTCTCAAATAGAGAAAAATAACGAAGAGTTCCTTAGTAAAAAGAAAACAAAGCACCTAATTCTAAAAAGTATTCATTTCTTTTCAAGTATTCATTTTAAAATCTGGGGTTTACTCTCTTAATCAGTGAACACTGTTGTGGGTTTTATTTATGTAATGTTACATTTCTGGAAAACATTCTGATGCTTTTTCTCTTAAATTTGGGCCCAGGTCTTATAGTTATTTATTTCTATTACTTAAGACTTTAGCATATTTTTACTCAAAAGAATCAGGTAATGAAAGTGTTATTTCTGGTAGATGGATTATGTCACATTTTAAAATCTCAAAAATTTAATAACATTTTTCTTGGCCTTCAAATTCATTTTGAAAATAATTATAAATTGAGCTATTTGAAGTGAAAAATAAAAACCACTTCATTTCTGATCTTTTCTTGTACAAAAATAAAGTTTACTTTAAATCTCAGTATCTCAGTAAGTCATGTGTAAGCAACAATGACCCTGGGTTAGGAAGGTACTCTAATAGAAGCAGATGAATTAGGAGGCTGGTAATTAAACACAAGGCTTAACAGATGTACAACAACACTTAGTCTTTCAGCCATTAAAAAAACCCAAAGGAATGAGAAAATATAATTCATTTTTAAAAGATTAAGAAATCCCTACCCAGTATTGTTTTTATAGAATAGTTGGAGAGACATTTTCTGTTAAATGATAATAACTTATCCTATGTACCATCTTTGTTCTTGTGTGTGTGTGTGTGTGTGTGTGTTTGTGTGTTTTGGGGGCATCACTGCCCTCTGGTGGGAGTAGGAAGCTCAACCTTGCTCCTGGAGAGGTGTTGCTGGATTTGAACCACCAACCCAGTGGGCCGCAGTCCCGCACACAACCACTACGCCACCGGGGCTCAGCCCTCCATGTTCCATCTTAAGTGATATTATTTTCCAAAAAAAAGTTAAAGTCCAAATGAAAGTACTTTTAAGAATGTCATAATAGACTATGGCAAAATATGATTATCAGAATTGTAGAAAGTCACTTTTACATTTTACTTAACCTTCTGCTTCCTTGCCCTTCCGATTTCTGACTCACCAATACCGCATTTGTCTATTCTCACTAAAGAACAAGATCTGCAGCACAAACCAATCAAACACTGTGAAATGTATCATCTCACCACTTTGAACGCTCTCGCAGGAGCAGGGAGAGAATTGGAGTCCTCTAAGTATTTATCCCAAGAAAAATGTTTCACATTTGGGTAACCTAAAATAGAGAGAAAAAAGTGTCAATTGCAAGCATTGAAACAAAACAATTATGGGAATCTTAAAATGAACTACAAAAATTCTGAGGTATTTTTACCATTAGAATCTAGAAACTGTTTATAATATCCACATAAAAATTAATGTCAGTAGAACATTCTGAAATATTTGTCATAACAAAATTGTTTTCACCTTGATCATGATGTTCTGGCTATTTTTTATGTGAAAAATTTAAATGCGACTATGTATTTAATTTTTCCATGAAGTTTTAGGAGCGCTGACGGTACAGTGGGTTATGCACTGTGCTGTTAGCCCCAGGTCTGCTATTTGAAGCCACCAGGAGCTCCAAAGGAGAAAGATGAGGCTTTCTACTCCTGTGAAGAGTTAGTCTTGTAAACTCAAAGTTCTACTCTGCACTAGTTGTTAGGAGTTGGAATTAATGCAACTTGACACTGAGTTTCTACTGACGTCTCACATACACACACACACTGTACAGATCACATATCTTCAATAAAGATAGTCTTATAGCAATATAGAAAACAAAATGAAACCATGCATACCTTAAAGCATAGCAATTGTAATTGAACTAATTAAGAAAACATGTGCATACCTATGTGTACAAAGATGGAACACTAATTTGTAAATGTGAAAATACGGATTTCAGGTCATCAATATAGAAATGTGTTAAGAAATGCATCTCACTGCCATTGAGTCTATTCTCATAGCAACTTTAGAGAATTGCCCTGTTTATTTCAAGGTCTGTAAATCTTCAATAGAAAACCTTATCTTTCTTCTCTGGAGCAGCTAGTGGTTTCGAACTGCTGATCTGCAATTAAAAACCCAACATGTAATTCACTAGCCCACTACCAGGATTTCTTGCAAAAAATTTACTTGGTACATATGAAATCCAAAGGATTTATTAAAATGTGGGCAGATTGTTATATGGACTATCAAGTACAATGCTCCACATACAACAACAAAAGTTTCTGCACAGTAATAACAGGATGTGTAAAACCAACCATCATTCCTTCTTTCGCCTGTTTCCTGGATTGAAAAGTTCTACCAGGCAGGCACAATCAAGAATTAACGGCGGCCCTTCGTAGGGGCCCAACGCGGTGCGACAACTGGATAAACAAAAGGGACTGAGAAAATACATTAATATATGAAGACCATGGAAACCAGGTTTACTGACTGTCAGTAGAGGTATTTAAGTATAGAAAGAGAAAAATAAGAATTGGAGGGCTGGATTCCAAATGAAGCTAGGAGACTACATTCATGGTTTTCTACATACACAAATAGATATGCAATAGTATTTGTGTATGTAATTACATAATATGGTTTGTAAGTATGTCTATTTAAGAGGGTCTAGTAGCAATACCATAGCAACAGTGAGTGCACCAAGTGCCCAGATCTTAGTTGCTAAGTATTACTTGCCACCAAAGAGAATGGCAGATCCTTGGACTTGTGTCAGGGACAGCAGTAAATAAGGCCTGTTGTAACAGAAAAATTCAAAGTGTGTTAAGAATACATAGAAAGGGATGAGCCCCGGTGGCGTAGTGGTTGTGCGCTGCGCAGGAGTATGGCCCACTGGGATGGAGGTTCAATTCCAGCAGTGGGACTGGGCCTCCTACTCCCACCACCAGAGAGCAGTGATGCCCAAAAATCAAAAACAAAAACAAACAAACAAAAAAGAATACATAGAAAGGTGATTAAAATCAATCCCCATTATCAAAATCTCAATCTGGACACAAAGATTAATAATGTAGTAGTGAATTTATAATTTATGAAAACAGGACTCTATGAGTCCATAGCAACATAAGTAAACAAATGGAATAAACAAATTGGAAGAAGAGAAATTTATTCTTTATAAAAGAATGCCAACGAACAAATGTAGAAACAACTAAAGAATTAGAAAAACTATCATTAAGCAACTGTCAGAGTAATAATTATTCCTATTAGAAACATTAGCAGATGTTAAACTTAGAAAATTGGGATGAGGACATTATTTATACAATCTCAAGGTTATATCTCCACACAATACTTTATTAATCAAAGAGGAAGAAAAGAACTCTGGAGGGGGCTTCAAAAAGTTTATGGAAAAATTGCATTCTCTCTCACTTTCATTTTCCCCTGAATGTTTTTGAAGTCCTCTGTCTTTACAGGAAGTTGGCAGATATCATCCTGGGAAAGTGGTGCTAAAGACTCAGTCAGTACTGAGACAAACTGCCAACAGGTGCTACCGGAGAGGATGCAGCAAGAGCCTGACATTAATGTGCCTGCACCCCAGGCATGACTGCACTGTAATCATTAGAAAACATCAACCATACCAAATGAAGTCACATTCTACAAACCAGCCAGCTGTGCTCACAAATCCCAAGGTTTCCTGGAGCACAGAAGAGCCTCAAGGAGAGAAGAACCTCAAGAGGCTGAGGACTATGATCTGTGATGCTGGATGGGAGTCTTTCCCCACAATGTCACCATGATGGCAAATGACAGAACTTGAATGGGTCTTATGAGTTCTATGCTATCTTTAGCCATTTTTTCCTTCATTTTAAATGGTTTCAAAATACACATTTTAAAAAAATAAGTACACATACTTCCATGAATGCAACTATTTCAATAGATTTCTAAAGAAATATGCCTTGCACAATTTCCAGTAAACCATTATTAGTAAATAAAACATGGCAAATGGGAACACACATAAGCTAAAGGTTTTTTTCCTAGACAGATACAAGGATACACTCTTAACAAGGATAACAGTGACTATTTCTACTTTCATTCAATTTTTTGTTTTGTTTTGTTTTTGGGGCATCACTGCCTCTGGTGGTCGTGGGAGCTACCCAGCACTGCTCCTGAGAGCCGCCGCTGGATTTGAAACGGCAAGCCCGTGGGCCGCAGTCCGGCACTCAACCACTTACGCCACCGGGGCTTGGCCCCTCACTCAATTTTTAAAAACAAGCATGTACTATAGATGATTCAAAATAACTGTAAGAGCTTACCTTGAGGAAAAGAACACTAGGCTACAAGTTTAGAGAGAATATGAAGATGGTACTGACCAGCAGGACTTGTCAAGGAAGAAGTTCCTAGAGTGGCAGCAATATGGGGAGGCCAGGGATCTGATCCTTTCTTTTAGACAAGAGAACTGAGCGGTGTGCATGGGCTTAGAAGACAGCCGGCAACAGCTCAGTAGCAGGGGGGCCTGGAGAAAAGGCCATTATTCTCGTCATGCAACCAAAGAGTGTGCATACCTCCACCTCATCCGGGGTTACTCAAAACCACGCTGTTTTGTTATTTTTCTTAAGGTTTCATACAGATTGATGTCCTTTTCTGAATTATAAAAATTCACGAAAAGCAGATGACTTGGTGAACATCCTGGGTGTCTAGCACGCTTATGGTATGATTACCACATACCAGATCCCTGACTATGGCCCAAACTAGTGCTGAGGGCCAAGAAGGGGATTAATAGCGGCAGCGTTGTGTTCTCCTGTACTTGGGGCTGTTATTCTTTGCCAGAGACAAGCTGTCGGCACCTACCAACACAAGAATCCTCGCTGGAGTTTATATGGGGGAAGTGGAACATGCAATCAAATTCATCAGCTCCAACATGCATGCGCAAGCTGCAGCACTGGGGTGTGTGTGTGGGGGGTGTGGTGGTGGTGCTGCTGCTAACCAGGTTATATCCCAGGCAATTTATTCTCAGTGCACCATCATTTCTTAGCCATGAAACTCTTGACAATATCTTGCCTTCATTTAACGCTTTAGGGTGCATATAAAAGCCCTCTTAGGCTTCCAAAACAACTTTGTCAATTAATCAGTACCAACATTTTTCTCCCTTTACATCTGAGAAAACTCTGAAAGAGGGCGGCGAGACTAGGCCATGAACCTCACATGAATGGTTGGTTTCACAAGCAGGGGGCCAAGTCTAAAAACGAAACCAGCTGTTAGAACGGAATGAGGCAAGATTCTGAATCTCCAAACTCCGTTGTTTTTGCAAGTACACCTACAAAACAACTCTCAGTGCCTTAACGTGTGAAACGCGTAACTGTCCTCCTTTCCTGTAATTATGACACTCTTGCTTACTCACACACGAGCACAGGCAGCATACTTTTTGCTTCATGCTAACTGCTAACCCTGCCCTCCCGAATCAGTAGCGACCATGACACCCTAAAGAGCAATGTGATAAAAAAATAAACGGTGTTGATCATGATGAAGCCACAGAAATGACTTTGTCACACGTGAAAAGAAAACTCAAAATGAGAGAAAACATCCGATCTGACAGCAGGTTTACTGTCAAAGAGAAAGCAAGTCCACCGAGAAGACTCTAAGGCCAGAGACAGGTTGGTGAAGAGCCTGTCAATTTTAGAGAACAGAGAGGGAAGCCTCGCACACAGCTGCAAAAATCTATGTAAGAAGCCGGAGGCATAACAGAAGACAAAGAAAATGAAGATGCAAGTTTCAATCTTGGTAAACTTTTACATCTCAAACTCTTATTTCAATGGGAAGAAGTAGGCTTTTGCCAGAATGGAATTCTCCTTTTCCAAATACAGTCTCTTATATCTGTCAAGCTAGATGGAGAAAGGCCCTTAATAAGATGGACTGACACGGTGGCTGGAACAATGGCTCAAACACCAGTGGACTCACATCAACTGTGAAGACAGTGCAGGAGCATGCAGGGCTTTCATTGTGCTGTGCATGAGTTCAACTTGAGTTGGAGCTGCTTCCATGGCACCGAACATCCTCATTTTTGTCAGTACTTGTCAGACATTTACACAATTTGCTTCTATGATTATGTTATATATTTAAATGCAAATTAATATAAAGACTAGAAGTATATTTCAAGTTGAGAATTGAAAGATCTCTTTAATCAGAACTAGACAAAGTTGAGACAGTTCTGAATTAACACAATGCTTCAATGCTTCAAGAGAGATCACAGGAAGGCACACTCTGGCCTATGGGTCAGGCTCCTATTGTGATAAGGCCACCTTCATGGGCACACATTTATATGCTGCCTATGGTTGTTTTCCTGCCACATCTGAGTCTGGGGGAGAATCCTTATGACAAAACCTAAGATATTAGAATATTGGGCCCTTTGAAGAAAAAGTCTGCATTTCCTTAAGGATGCAGAAAGCCTTAGACACAAACATAAAAAACAATAGCCCTCAAACCTGGTGGCGTAATAAGAGTCCTTCTGTGTTCTTTACACCAGCCAACCGGATGGATGTGCGGACTAGATGGTTCACACCTGTAGGTCACATAAATTTAAAATTCTAATTATCAGGATGTATTCATAAATAGTAACCCAATGAAAAATAAGGTTAATTAGACATCACGAATATATTAAGAGCATGTAATAGTTCTAAACAAGCCAGTTTTTTTAATGCTAACATTCCAACACATTAGTATCTAGAAAATCTTTACTCAGTAAGTCATCACACGGACTTGAGACCAGCAAACAGCTTTCTTTATCCTACTTAAAAAAACAATCTGCAAAAATCCAATGATTCAATATCATGGCAATTCAGAATTTCCATGCATAAAGATGGATGGAAAAATAAACTTAAGACTTTGGGTACACTGGCAAGCTAAAATTATTCCAGCACTCCTAAGTGCAAATGCATAAAACACAGGATACATGATCATACTTACACAACAGACATACTCTCTCATCCATAAAAATGACAGAATTGAGGTATTACGAGGAGAATTCCCTTCTTCCCCCACTTCATTTTTCTCATCGTCCATCAAGGGATACTCCAGTCCACATATGTTTTCTCTCCCAAAGGCTCCTGAACAACACGCATATCTAGCACATATGGCTCTTAACCAAACTTGTTCTTTATATTACTCATCTCAACACGCAACCCATCTCCTTCAGAGTCAAGTCTGCTTCCATACATGCTGCAGCCAAGACAACCAGATGGTGCAGTCCTGTTGTCACGCGTGCCCTATCATGAGTCAGAACCAACTCAACAGCAGTGAGTCTGGTTGTTACGGGCTTGATTTATAAAATGGAGAAGAGATATATGCTAAGAAGAGGTTTTTGTTTCTGTCTTAAGTTGGGAGCTATTTAGAAGATGCTGAGTGAGGGAACATAGGAATTCTCTGTTCCATTGTGGAAATTTTCTCTGACTTTAAAATTAGCTCAACATAAAGGTTTGGAAAACAGTGTCTCATCTATTCAAGCAACATATAGTGAATTCCTGTGTGCAAGACACTGTGGTAGGATAAAGGGATACAACATACCAAAAAGACATAAAAACTTCTCATGTGTGTTTGCTGATAGCAACAAGTGAACAGAGGGATGGACTGAGAATGCACCAGGGGGCGGAATGGGAGAGTGAGGGTCCTTGAGGCAGTAGCAGGGGTTCATGACTCACAGAAAAAGACACAGTCTATGTTACAGATCAGAAAAGTGGGTAGACATCGAGGTGGACACGTAAGAGGAAGTGTGTTGACTGGTTTTTTAATTTTCCTTCTGCCAATGAAGCAGGTACCAGGTTTCAGATGAGAGGGTAGGGGAGGATCTGTGAGAAGCTTGGGTGAGAAACAAGGAGTGTGGGATGTAATAGTGAGGAGAACAGACAGGGAGCTGTAGCAGCCTCGTGGATCAAGGCTCAGGGCCCACTTGGGGTCAGTGGTCACAAGTATGAATTCGACCAGGCAGGGTGTTGTGCAGTCCCCTAGATGCAGTTCTGGTACAAGCATGGGGTAGGGAGAAGGTTGGAGTCCATCAGGACTGGGATTTTTGCCAGGCAAACACAACAGAAGGAAGTGAGATGTTATCGTGGTAATGTACAACTCATATACATGTACGTAGAGATGTACCATATCATTACAATCTTCGATGAAAAAGTTGGGTATGTATGTCCTAGGACCGCAGGTGTGGCTAAGTAAAGACGAAACCAGATAGCAGCAGCAGTAAAAACAAACCATGGGCAAAGCATTTCAGTAAAACACAGCATCTGTTTCTTCCTTTTAGAGTGATTTAGAATATTGAAGACTGCGACCTTAGCATATATCAGTTTCAAATGGTTGATTCTAGCATTTCTTCAAAATATTTGATTATCAAATTGAGGAGACAAGCTGTTAACATATGACCCTATCTTTATAAGACAATTCGGTGCACATGTCTTGCTCTATTAACCAGATCTGTGGAAAGATCAGGAAAGAACCCAGAGATCAGGAAATTGCAAGGGCGCTCTCTTGATGGTAAACAAGAAGTAAAAACAAAAACAAAAAAACCCAAAACAAAAAACCCATGAAAAGGCAGTGATGGGAGAGTAAACAACTCCTACATACAGTAAAACAAAGACTTTCCTAAGAAGTGTTCTAGCATCTAGTCACCAATTGCCAAACCACGAGCTCCTGTGAGTAGCTGTGCACAATAACACACGGTGAGTTGGCATGACCTTGATTTAATGACAACTGCCTCATAGCTTTCTGCAGTAGGAATGTCTTTAACTTTACAGCTTTTGCCCCTTTCCAGTCCTTTATTCACTAGTTACCGCTTACCTATTGTCCCTCACAATGCCTTTTCCCCTTGGCTACTAGGAACACGCACGCATGTGTGCTGCTGATGTATTAGTAATATCAAAGATAAAAGAACCTTGAGAGGTCAATACTAAGAGTGCTAGTAACATGGTGGGTTACACATTGGGTGCTAAGCACAATTTCAACAGTGTGAAGCCATCGGCTGCTGTTGTACAGTAAGAGGAGGCTTCCCTCTCCTCATGAAGAATGATCGTCTCAGGAACCCACTGAGGCGTTCCACTCTGCCCTATGTGAGCTAGACTCAAAAGGATGTCAGAGTTTTGGTAGTTTTTTTTGGGTAGCCAATACTAACTTTATATACTTCTTATAATATATATTCCCACAAAAGACATTTCAATGTACAATTCCTTGAGATTCAATTTGCTTTATATCATATAAATCAGGCTATGGAGCTCTATTTGAAACTTTAGAAATCTTTTTCTAGACTAAAATTTTGGTTATGTATCATGATGCACTGTCTTTATTTGAGGGAAAGGCGCTAATTTATACACAGCCTCGTTTGCAAACAAACAACAAATAAGCTATCTATTCTAATGGCTTCTTTCCCAAACTAATAAAACTATAGAGTATTAGAGACTTTACATTACCTATCAAATGTACCATGGTTATTTTGAAGAACATTGGCCATTATGTGATCTCCTGATTTTATTGAAGTTCTCCATGTCATGAAGGAAAATACTGTGTACTCATTCCTACACTAGCTGAATCTTGAGTACGGTTTTAGTAATATACAGGTAATGATCAATGTTGCCACTTAATTAAGCAAAATGAAGCCATGTCCACAGAGAAGATAAAAATAGGAGGAACTATTTTTCAAAAGGGAAACAACATTTCATTCAAAAGTTGGAAGGCTATCAAATGCCTTCTACTACTATTGTAAAGTACCATCAAGTCATCTCTTATTTCCATCTAGTGTCCCAAAGAACAAGTGGTCTGGAATCGGTGGCATAGAAGGTGTGGGAGGTCTGGTAGGGCTTAAACAAGGGTAATGTAACTGAGAGGAATATTGAAACTCAAATGAAGGTATGATGGTAGGAGAGGAGGAAGATAGAAGGAAATAAAGGAAGGAACTAGAAGGCAAAGGGTACTTGCAGAGGTCTAAACCCAGGCATGCATATATGTAAATATAATTATATATGATTAGGAGAAAATAAATCGAAGAACATATATTTATTGGTTCAGTCCTAAGGAAGCAAATGAACTGTGGGCCCTCACCCAGGTGCTCCCTCAAAGCAAGAACACTGTTTTATGAATCTGGTATTCCATGATGCTCACTGGCCAAATACTATCACTGAAGTAAAATAGGTGCAAAAGCAAATGTGGTGAAGAAAACTGATGGCACCCAGTTATCAGAGGATATAGTGTCTGGGGTCCTAAAAGTCTGAAGATAAACAAAAGGTCATTAAGCTGAGAAATGGCCAAGACCACACAGAAGAAGCACACCAGCCAGTGTGGTTACGAGGTATGAAAGAAGTAGGTTGCAGGCATCAAACAGAAAAAAACCTTAACACTGTGTGCTCACCTTCTTGAGGCGATCATTGAGGACATGTGGGAGCATGGGCAATAGTGGTGAAGAAAGCTGATGGTGCCTGGCTATCAAAAGATATAGTGTCTGAGGTCTTAAAGGCTTGAGGGTAAACAAGCAGCCATCTACCTCAGAAGCAACAAAGTCCACCAAAGTCAATGAGAAGCACAGCAGCCTGTGCGACCTTGAGGTGTTGAGAGAATCGGGTATCAGGTATTGAAGAACAAAAATCTTACCAATATGTGCCCACCCTCCTGATAAGATCTCCGAAGACAAATGGGTACAGAGGCAAACAGAGTGGTGGAAGCTGATGGTTTGCAGCTACCAAGTGATAAAGTGTCTGGGACCTTAAAGGCAAATGAGTGACCATTTAGCACAGAAGCAGCAAAGTCCACTTGGAAGAAGCACACCAGCCTGTGTGTTCAAGAGGGGTTGATGGGAGCAGGTATCAAGCACCAAAAAACATGAAGAACATCACTATGAATAAGGGGGAGAGCAGGGTGGGGACCTAAGGCCCATTTGGGGGCAACTGGACACCCCCTTACAGAAGGGTTGTGGGGAGGAGAAGGACCAGTCAGGGTGCAATGCAGTAGCAATGAAGCAAATAACATTCCTCTAGTTTCTGAAGGCTTCCTCCCCCCAACTATCATGATCTCAATTCAGCCTTACAAATCCAGCTGGAAGAGGTACACTGGAACAGATGGGAACTGGAAATCTGGGGAACCCAATACAGGTGGACCCCTCAGGAGCAATAGTGAGAGCGGAGTTACTGGATGGGTGGAGGGAAGGTGGGGTAGCGAGGGGGGAGGCAATCACAAGGATCTACATATAACCTCCTATCTGGAGGACAGTCATCAGAGGAGTGGGTGAGGGGAGACGTCAGACAACGTAAGATATGAAAAAATAATAATTTATAAAGTAATGAAGGGTGGTAGGGCAGGGGGAGTATGGAGGGGAAGGGATGAGAAGCTGACATCAGGAACTTAGGAAGAAAAGCAGAGATTTGAAGAATGATGACAACAGGCACAGTGTATGTATGTATGTATGTATGTATTGTGATAAGTGATGTATGAGCCCCCAATAAAATGATTAAAAAAAAAGTTGTATGAGTCCCCAATAAAATTATTTTCTAAAAAATTAAAAAAGTTAAATTAAAATTTAGCATCTTATTTAATTTCACTTTTGACTCATTTAAAAGTGGTTTCAGTTGAAATAAACAAATGTGAAGGGGAAACACATGTGACTTAGCTTATGGTGAATCCCTCTGAATGTAGATCAGGGATGGGAATAGCCTTGCTGCAGTGCAGAGCGCGTGGGAAAGCGGAATATAGCAGATGTAGCTAGGTTAAAACTAACACCTTATCCTTTGATCCACTTTAAAGATGCTATATTTTTTGTCATTTTTGGCTTCCTTTTCAATTGAGGGTTTTCTCGATTTTATTTTGTTATTTTTGGTAGCTTTTTTGTTTCTTTGCTCTTTGTTTTTATATCTTTTCCAGTATATGAAATCTGTCATGAGTGAATCTACAGGACAGTAGCTGGTTTCTTGGGAGCATGGCAGGGGAGGTTGAGGAAAATGAGGAGCTAATAATAAGACATAAAGGAAAGAAGAAAATATTCTAAAATTAATTGTATAACTCTTCTGGATATGACTGAACTATTGAATTACATGCTATGTGGATTATATTAAAATAAAACTGTTATTAAAACAATTTTTAAAAAACTAGAAATGTAACACCCCAAAGTGTGCTGGGTTGGCAAACTGGTTGCCATGATGGACCAAAACAATGGAACAATAGTAAGGCTGAAGAGGCAGTGGGCACAGCGCTTCATTCTGTTAGACTGGGTATCTCTGAATAGGAGATCCCTGGAAGGCCGTAACTACAATGAAGATAAAAGATTTGGCAAGAAGTTGGTTTCTGGACCTCTCAGTTTCTGTTTTGGAGTCTTGTGTGTGTCAAGAAAGAAGTCTATGATCCCGCCACTGAGCCTCTTCTCCAGCTTTTACAAGTGTGAATTATTCATGAAAGCTACTAAAATAAAAGCAACACTAGACTGCTGCACTGTTTTCAAAGGTCAGAAACAAAGAAATGATGCATGAAAATGCCTATCTATGATAGAATGAACAAGAACGTAGGCATCCAGACTATCATTTTATAAAACTCCCAAGAGCACGTCTTGGGGAATTACTTAAGTCACAAAACTAATGCACACATGTTGGGCTCTGCGGTTTGAGGCAGAAAGTCAAGAGCATTTCAAGAAACTTATTTGAAGAATTATCCCTGGGTAGTACAACTGTTAATGCACTCATCTGCTAACAAAAAGGTTGGTGACTACAGATCCATCCACAGACACCTCCAATTTACTGTTAACTCCCACAGGATCACAGTGGGTCAGAGCTCACTCTACAGCAAATGGAAAAAAAAAAAAAAAGAAAACACAGAGAGAAGAAAACACTAAAATCTTTTCAGTTGAAAGTGGTTCAGATTCTATGAAAAAATACAAGACTCTTGGCTTTTTGACTTCTTAAATCTAACATGGGAACACTTGGCTAATTTATATCTCAGTTTGCGGTTCTCCTGGCTCCTTTTATGTGCCTTAAACTCCACCAAGTGAGTTTTTTTTGTTTATCCTCAAATTCAGTTCTAATCCTGTTACCCAGAGGAGTGATTTCAGGTCTTATTAAATCACCTTGTTAGGACACCAGGGAAACAAGCGGTGGGATATATTTTCATGCCATAGTTACAATTTTCTTTTAATTAAAAAAAACTTCTTTAGTCCTATGTTACATTTTCACAGTGTTCCTCTTTGGAATGAAGAAAAACTAATGCAACTGAGCACAAATATACAGAGACACATTTTTCAAATACCCCTTATATAAAATCATCATCAAATTAGTGGGGGAAAATACCTTATATATTAAATTGAGGGAGATAACCCCAGATGCAGTATCAAATACATATCTAAGTAATTTTGTCTATAGAAATAATTACAGAATTCAAAGATCAAAGCATAAAATGTTTAATAACAAGAAATCTCAGAGCACTTCAAAATTTTCAATGTACTGTAATTGTATGTTGAGGAAAAGAATGCACTGTATTATCTTTCTAACAATTGACAAAATTTTCACGACTTATATAAATAGTGAATCATCCAAGCACATTGCATCCTAAAAATAATTAACATTTTGTGCTCATCACAGTATGAATCAGAGCAAAAATAGATCAAAGTTTTTACTCCTTCTAAAAAAGAACCCCAAATCCTCTTCCCTAGGAATTTGGCATCTAAGTGAAATAAACGTGACAAATTTATCTGGAATACTCCATTACCTCCCCTCCCTGCCCCCACCAGTATCTTAATATATTTTAGGCTAAAGTTTACATAAAAACTTTATGTTCCCCTACTGTATGTGCCTTTTTTTCTGTTATTTACTTTTATTTTTTCCACTTTTAATTCAATCTTTCTTTTCTTTAGTTTTGTCTCCAGTATTGTTGGTTTGCCTACCTATGCAAGATAGGCAGAGGAAGCAAGCCCGAGGGAAAAGCAAAGGAATTGACAGTTCTGGAGGGTCTTGGGGAGGGGAAGAAGCAGAGAAAGGGAGCAGTGGGCAAACACCACCACAGACAGGGGAACAACTAGGGAATTCAAGTCAACCAGGAGGAGGACACAGACATGCTGGGGGTGTTGGAGCAATAGCTCTCTTACTAAGAGGTAGCAGATGAGCAAGCATCAGGGGGAAGTTAAAAGGATACAGGAATGACCTAGGGAACAAAAGTATGGCTAGAGGCATAAATATAGGTGTGTACATATGTAAATATATTAATTCATACAAGTAGAGATATTGGCCTATGTACATATGGAAATACATTGAGGTAGTGGATGGACTTTGGGCCTCTGCTCAAATCTTCCATCAAAGTAAGAACGGTTTGTTCTAGCAACCTATTATTCTGGGATGGTCTTCATTCCAGCGGGATTGCTGAAGACAAAATGGGTACACAAGCAGATGTGGTAAAGAAAGCTGATGGTGCCCAGCTATCAAAAGTTTTAGCATCTGGGGTCTTAAAGGATTGAAGTTAAACAGCTGAGAAGCAACAATCCCACACAGAAGAAGCACACCAGCCTGTTCAATCATGAGGTGTTGATAGAATCAGGTTAACAGGCACCAGAATACACCAAACAAATAAACAAACCTGATGGGGGACAGCGAAGAGAGCCCAAACTCATCTGTAGACACTGGGACATCCCCTCACAAGGGTCACTAGGAAGGGATGACTCAACTAGGAAGCAGAATAGCTCTGATGAAACACACAATATTCCTCTTACACTATATTCCTCCGGTTCCTTGAGCCTTCCTCACCCCCGACTATCATGAACCCAGTACTACCTTTTACTTCGGGACTGGAACATGTATACAGGTACAGATAAGAGCTCAAGACATACTGAATCCTGGTCAGATAAACCCCTCAGAAACAGAAATGGTAGTAGTGATACGAGGAGGGTAGGGGGAAGTTGGGGATAAGAGGGAGGACAGGAGAACTGACCAAAATGATCGAATGATCGACACATACCCACACACACATACCCGCTTGAAAGAGAACAGAAACCATGGGAGAAAGGTGATAGTTGCTGGTATAAGATATGACAATAATAATTTGTAACTTATGAGGGTGGAAGAGCAGGAGGGAAAAAAGAGGAGCTGATACCAAGGGTTCAAAGAGAAAGTAAATGTTTAGAAAATAATGATGGTAACTTATGTATAAATGTACTTGATACAACTGATGTACGTATTGCTTTATGAGCTGCAAGAGTTCCAATAAAATAATCTTTCAAAAAAAAAAGGCTTTGTCAAAAGGTAAAAAATAACTAGGTTACTCTAAAGGATTTTTTCACAAACTCTTCATAAACTGGCGACAATTTTCACAAGTGTCAGCACTCTCATTCTTTCAATTCTATTTGTTCTGTTTGTACTGGTCTAGTTGCCCCTTCCTGCTTGCTCTTTGCTTTTGGGTAAATGTTGACAATTTGGTCTACATAGTTGATTTTTAAGGGATCATATTACTCATGGGTTATTTTTTAAGGGATCATATTACTCATTGGGTTATTTTAGAACCCACTCTATTATTTCACTGCTACCTAACTTCTAGGAGCGGATTCTCTTCCAACTGCAAAAAGTGTATTATGGTGATCCTTTTGGGAATCCCTCTAGTCGCCGCGGCCCTTTAATAGTTCCTCATGTTGTTGTGACCCCCCCACCCATAATATTATTCTCATTACTACTTCATAACTGTAATTAAGCTACTGTTAGGAATCAGGCGACACCTGTAAAGGGTTGCTTGATCCCCAGAGGGGATTAAAGGTTGAGAATCGCTGCTCTAGTCCTTTATCAGTCTAATACATTGGGTTTATTTAGGAATTTGAATATTGTTCTATATTACTCTCCCATTCTATCCATGAGCACCTATTACAGCCCTTGTCAGAATGTTCGGTAGTAATAACTGGACACCATCTAGTTCTTCCGATCTCAGGCTTCAAGTATTCATTGCTCAGCTGGGTTATAAATTCTGTGAACTAGTTGCTTAAGTCATTAATTTCTTTTGCTTCAGATGAAGAAAAATCAATAGTTATATCTTGGAGGACCACTCACTGATTTTTAAGACCTTAGGTTCATCAAATAAAAATGTAAAACATTTTTATGATCTATGTCCTGCCAATTGACTAAGCAAGTTTCACAAAACTGTGGTCTTTTAACCCAGAGGGCTATTCCTATTAGGTGACTGGATATTTCCAGGAAGTCTTTGCAACCCACACCTCACAGAACAAAACTCTGGATGGATTAAAGGCCTAAATGTTAACCCTAGAACTATAAGGATAATTAATGAGAAGATTCAGACTAACTTAAAGGCCTTGATACATGGCATAAACATGTTATCAAACACAAGAGAAACCTACAGCAGCAGAGGAAATAAGAAATGTATGAGCACCCAAAGACTTTATCAAAAATATAAAAAGAGAATCCACAGATGGGGAGATCAATTTTGGCAATGATACATCTGACAAGGGCTTAATCTCAAAAATCTACAGGAAACTCAAACACTTCAAAGATGAAAAAAATCAATAGTCCAAATAAAACTGGGTAAAAGACAGGAAGAAACAGTTTAGCAAGTAAGAGATCTATATGGCCAACAAATACCTGGCAAAATGCTCTGGATCATTAGCCAACCCAGAGGAGCAAAACCAAAACAACATGGAGAGACCCTCTTATAGCAGAGTTAAGAAAATAGAAGAACCCAGACAATAACAAATGCTAGAAAGGTTATGGAGTTTGGAAGCTCCTACACTGCCAGTGGGGCTCTAACACTGTATCGAGCAGGATGGCACTCCTCAAACAGCTGGGAATAGAAGTACCATGTGACTCAGTACTCCTATTATATGATACAACACCTCAAAGAAGTAACAACTGCTAACAAGCAGATGTGTAGACCCAAGTTTGTCAAAGCACTATGAGCAATAAGATGAAACAACCTGAATGTCCACCAGTGAAAAAAGAGATACATAAAAACTTTAGTACACACACAATGGACTATTTTTCTTCATCGCTGAAGAAGAATGATGAAATTGAACACCCCATGGTTTGGATGGAATTTTAGGGCCCTATGGAGAGTAAAGTTAATCAATTGCAAAAGGGCAAATATTATGAGACCATTATTATACAAGAAAAAGTCATGATAAATATCTTTCATACCAGAAATCAGACACTGATGGTTACCAGGAGTGGGAGGGTAAGAGAGAGATAGAAAGCAATAGGCTAAAAGCTATACATGCTACTTTGGGTGAAGGAGAAGATAACAATATTCCTTAAGAGGATAATAGAATGGGGGTGGGAAGAGGAAGTAAAGGGGCAGGCAAGCTACTGGGAAGTTTGATAAGTTGTCTAAATTGATGAATACAAAAATGATGATCTGAAGTGTAGACCTTCCCAGTTCATATTAAAATGTGCTTTAGTTATTTTTTTTAAAGGCATCCTATGAAACAAGCAGCTTCACAGAAAGCTCATAAAAAATACATAAACTGTTCAAAAGTATTTGACTTAGTAAGACATCATAGTGAGACTTACTTGCCTATATATTTTTGTAAAATTCTGTAAAAGCACGTAGAACATAATATGAAACATTCAGCTATCTGGATAGTAATTGGCTTTAAATATCTCTCCTTCCTAAAGCAATACAAGTAAAATTCATGAATATCTAAGAATTAAATTTGAGGAGTTAAGAAAATTACAGATGAGTACACTGAAAATTCAAATACATTCACAGTAAAAATCAAGGCCAAGAAACAAGCTTCCCTCACACTTGGGGATATTTATTTGAACTATGTTCCCCTGATGCTGTAACATTAGCCACATTTTATAAAATTTTTTGGTATTTTCTGTAGTATTGTCTCACATCAGTGTTTTCTAAAATGCCTGCCTTTCAGCAGGAACCTAAATATAGTGCTCATAGGCATGAATTATGGGAGAAAGACCTTTACTTCAAATGCTTAATCATATAGAAGGACTTTAACTAGAGTAATGATTTTTACAATTATACAGCATTATAAACATTACTCCTATAACTTTTGGTAGTATATCCAGAAACTGGATGACTAAACAATATTTATCATTTGATATATACATCTGTATGCACTAATAATAAATTGGTTATTATGCTTAATAAACAAAAATAAATAATAAAACAGAAACACAACCTAATAGCAATCAAGACAATGCCAACTTATACTGATCCTATAGGACTGAGTTGAACTGTGTCTGTGGGTTTCTGAGACTGCAAATCTTTACAGGAGTAGTGAGCCATAGTTTTTGCCCACAGAAGGTTATGGTCTTTGAGTTACTGAACCTTGCGGCTAGAAGTGCAACATGTGAGCTCACTCCAGAGAACGTAAAATGATTTTCTAGAACATGATATACGATGCCCTAAATGAGGGTGTAGTGTGCAAGTATGTATCTGAATGTATCTCAGGAATGTAGTGTATAGGAATTAAATCTCACACCTTTAATAAGTCAGTTAATTAGAAACCATAAAGTTGATGTGTAACGTACTACTTAGAGATGCATGCCATGTGGATCGAATATCTAATTCTAGTGTTTCTGTCTTATGTTCTTTTTGGTGTATTAAAAGCTTGCAAATGCCCATCTGAGGTAGTAGGGGCAGAGATCTAAGGAGGAACTATAATTTGTGTCTCACTGCCTTCATGGGCAACTGCTTCCTTGGTTATGAAAACACAAAAATTGGATGGTGCCAGGCTAAAAGTTCTGATGTAATATTTTTATAGAAGAATCCTGGAAAAACGAAAGGAAATGTAGAAAAGAATTTCAAATCCTCATGAAATTCAGATTTTTGGGGGCCACGAAGGTTGAATGATCCATGGAACTGTTACTGTGATGTCATTTTAAAACTTAAGGAAACCTATACCCTGAAGCCATTTTAAAGCATGGATGGCTGATATAGATGATTCCATCTAGGTATAGATTCTGTAAAAACACAATTAAATGTATTAGAATCCCATTCTTTTCAATAATATCCATGTTCATTATGACTCACACAATGAATGCATTTTCAAAGCCAACCAAAACACAGGCAAGCATTTTTCTGGTGTTCTGTTTTAGAGAATGCCCCATCCAAAAGTCAGTAATGATACCCTTAGTTCCACATCCTCTCCTGAGTCTGTTGTGATTGATGGTGACTCACCATAGATGTAATGTTGAATGAGGTCATTGCTGCAGGTAATTAAAAATGGATTATGAATGGCATCATTTGGCAATTTTCTCATTCCATTCAATCTTCTTTCTTTGGAATGGGCAAAAGTAGAATTTTCTGATTTTTTCCCCAGGTAGCTATTTTCCCAATTTCTTGGCAAAGACATTAATGAGATCTTCCAGTATTGTATCCATTTGTTGAAACATCTCAACCAGTATCCTGCTAATTTTTAGAGCCTTGTTTTTCAGCAATGTCTTCATTGCAGTTCATACTTCTTCCGTGAGTTCTATCAATCTGTGATCATATGCTACTTCTATGATAGTTACAGTCTGACAAAGTCTTTTTGGTACAGTGTCTGTATTCTTTTCAACTTAATGTGAGATTCCCTGTAGCATTCCATATTTTGCCAAAGAATACTTCAAAATTGAAACTCCAGACTTCTTTTTTTTCAATTCTTTCAGCTTGAGAAATGCTAAGCATGTCTTTCTTTCTTGGTTATTAAGTTCCAGGTCTTTTCACATTTCACTATATATTTCTTAAGCCCCGATGTTAGTCAGAATGGACTAGAGAAACAATTCATAGACACTCATATGCATATGAGTGCTATATAAAAGAGCAATTGAATATTAAGAAACCATCCCAACCCAGTCAAGTCCATAATGTCTGATACCAGCCTGTAAATTCTTCTTCAGACTCCCAGAACACATGTAATGATGCTGAGAACAGGGAGACCACAGGCCAGCTGTGTGGATCCAGTGGTGGTGGAAGCAATGACTTGGGTCTCCATGGGGCTCCTCCTCCCATCAGCGTAGTTACATGTGTCTTGTCATCAGGAATGTGGAAGCAGAGATTGAATGTGCCCCACCTCAGTGAGCTATTTATCTCCATCACATCTCCAAATAAGGTCATCAAGCTGTGACCTGTTTGACAGGCCAGACTCCACCCTTTGCTCAAGTTGACAGATTATCATATATACTCGACTATAACCTGGTCCAAATATCAGCAGAGCGATCTAATTTTACCATAAAAACTGAAAGAAAAATGTGAAAAACTCAGGCTTATACATAAGGATATTTGATATGTAATTGCCATACTCCCCCTCTAACAATTGTTGAACATACTTTCTTCCTCATTCCTTTCAATCATTTTAGCTGCTCTGCATTCAAAAGGAAGTTTCAAATCTTTTCTGATATTAAATATAGATCTTTTCCTCCATTCCTGATTTTTGTAATGATCGCATGGCTTTCTTCATGTATGATGATCTTGATAACACCCCAACACCTTTAATAGTCTTTGGTCATTCGTGCTCAATTCCAATGCATCAAATACATTCTTGCAATGATCTTAAATCTTAAATGAAATATATTCAAATTAGTATTTCAGCTCTTCTGAACTTGAACCTAATTATGAGCAATTTATGGCCACCAGTTCCTGACTTTATTCTGACTGCTGATATTGAACTTCTCAAGCATGTTTCTCCACAAATTTAAATACTATATATTGCATGCAGTAATGTCTACATGAATGGTTGTCATTTATATTGTTAAGTAGGACAGCCAGGCCTTAGTTCCGCATTTGTCTTAGTTGGCAGCTCTCCTAAATCCTGTCTAGCATGGTACTTGCAATACTGATGACCCATTTTTAAGCCTCAGAGCGACAAGCTAGACACCATGCTACAACAAACTGACATATCAGTAGGAGCCAAGCAATACTTTATCTAGGTAACAGAGGTCTGCCTTGAACTCTGTGCTCTTGAAGTAATTATCTGCACGTGGTCAACTTAACAGCAACCTGAAGGCTAGAAGAGACTCTGGGGGCAGTGAGTTTATCTTAACGGTGGAATGATTCAGAAGAGAACAGTGAGAATGGTGATACTGCTGAAGGAAAATAATCCATGTCACGTAAATGTACCCAGAGAATTAAGTTTAATTTGTGGTATTTGTACTCCTTCTTCAAAAAGAGAAAGAGAAAGAAGATCAAGCTGTATGGAATAAGCAAAATTTAAATATCTGGACTAGAAAAAGGTGGTAATTGTCTCCACCAGCTTTGCATTGTTGTTTTTAAAGCATATGCCTGGATTTACTTGTATCAACATTAATTCCAAACAGTGTATACCGACAGAAATGTCTTACCAATAGTCATAGCTCTCATCCCAGTTGTCAAAATGCACCAGGAAGCGATTGTCCACCATGTCTGTTACCGTAGCAACACAGATGAATGCAGGGTTCTTTTTGTCTACAGCTTCGAGCTTCATTCCAACTCGAAAGCCTGAAGGGATCACTGTCTATATAAACACACAGATTTAATTAGAGGTCAGCACACACTTTTCACAGCAAGCTCGCCACCCTCCCTGCACCCCCTGCTCAAAGGCCCCATCCATCACTGTGTTCATATAATTTAGAAACCATGTGCCAATTTCACAGCATGATTGCTTTCCAACAAGCAACAATAAAAAAAATTTGTAATGTCCTACTGCTATACCCAATTAACTATCTAGGCTTACATCTAAAGCCTCTACAACCTCAGAGTTTAAAATAATTAATTTCAGCTTGTGCTTTGCTAGCATAAGAGGGAAATAATTCTAGTTAGGCAAATCTTATCCACCATGAAGTTCACTTTTTCCACCTTAACCATAGATTAAGCACAAAATTATTTTGCACAACATAGGCACTTATTCACATTGAAAATGTGCATGAGCCAGTAGTGCAAATTAAATTTCCACTTCTGAAAAGAGCTCTCAAAAGAGTGCTTCCAGGAAAGTAGGTCATATTCATATATGAAGGGCTGCCATTTCACTGAATTCAACTCTCACTTAAGCCTACCTATGCTTTGAGGCCTGGGTGTGTAGTGGGCTGGGTTCAAACATAGCTACTGTTTCATGGGAGGAAGATGAGGCCATCGACTTCCATAAAGATTTAAAATCACAGAAAACCAGGGAGGGGGTTCTATTCCATATAGGAGTGTGCTAAGTCAGAATTGATTCGAACGAAGTGAGTTTGAGTGTTTTGTTTTGTATGATATTTCTTGTTTCACCACAGCAACAAAACAAGCAAACAAAAAACTGGCCATGAAAAAAATATATATATATATAATAAATTATCCTTAAAAGAATAAACAAACCTCAAAATCACTGCCATGAAATCAGTTCTGGTGCCCAGGTCTACATTTATTTCACAGTGTGAATCACTTTTGAAAAGCAATTTTCAATAAAGGGCAATAACCCTAAGACATTCAGAAAATTTAATTTTTATGCACCTCATTGTAAATTAGACCTGGTATTGAATTGTGCTACCTCCCATCATCCAATGAAAATCACAACCATGGTTAGAGGAAAAGTATTTATCCACGCAGGTTTCCTATCAATTTCTGAGTGTAATGAAGATAAGACTACGCTACTTACCAAAACTATCGCATGGACTTAAGCGCCTTGCTTTGCTTGTATCTTACCCTACAGAGCACTTGGAAGCCACCTCCTTTGACAGGAAGGACCTTTTGCACTTACTATGTTCTGATTTTCAAACAATGACTTGGGAGCAGCTTGAGCTTTGCATGTCTTCAGATAGGTTTGCCAATTAAATTCGTCTTCTTTATATCCTAGAGCAGATACCCAGAGACAGATTTAGTGAGAGAGCCATGCATTTTTCACTCCCACGTGTGATCCTACATAGACATCCCCAAATAAAAGCACCGTGTGTTTAAAAAAATTTACACAAAGCCTAACTTATTTAGGTTTGACCACACAGAGTGTTATATGCAAGCTGTACTTATTTTTAAAGAAATAGTGTTTTCAATTCTGAATGAAAAATAATAGATACTAGGGAGAAAAGAAGCAAATATGTATTACAGGTAGCCTTGTTACTGTTATCAAGGTGATTTTTCAGTATGTAGGTGGAATTCCTCAGAAGTAAACTAATAAACTACGGCGTCAAATTCTCTCTATTTCCACTATGTGTTCTATTTTGAGAGGATATCTTATACGGGCATAAGCAGGAATATTAAAAAGAAAAAACGGAATGACATCGATAAAATCTTCTTTGCTTTCCACTGCGAAAACAGCTAGTCAAGGGTTGTGAAGTAAGCACATTAGCAATCTGCAATAGGAGAAACACCCTTGCCTTAATTTTCAGAAGTTCATTAAGGCCGCTATTTCTTTATAAAAACAATTTAATCCTAAGAGCAGTCAGAATTCATGAGTAAGAGCTAGATGCATAGTAAGGCTCACAGCTTTCCTTTGGCACCCCCGCTTCTCCTTGGTGCTCTTAGTCAATCCTTCGGCCCTCCGCACACATTATTCTGCCGTGCATTTTTCACTTCCTGACCCCGGGATAGCTGCTCCATTACAAAACAACACTACAAAATTCTAACACTATGAGTCATGTTGAAATCAACTTGACATTAGTTCCTAAGTTATAAATCCTTTAATTATGATGGCTTCAACATAATAAATGCTTTTACTCATTCACATTTAGCCACCAAACTAGCAAACTAATTTTTTAACACGAATAATGCTATATATTCTAGTTTACACTGAATAATTAAGATAGCATTAACATTAGTGATGGACTAAAAAGAGATAGGATCTGTAATTCAGTAAATGTGTACTTTGAACCACTTTGCTAACATGACACAGGCAAAACCACTGGCAAACGATAATATAAAATGGATCATAAGGAAAAGTAATTGTGATTGAACTGTGGAATTTCATGATGCATGTATTAACTCCTAATTAATAACATATTTTTTTAATAACATATTTTTAAGTGAGCCTAATGTCACAATTTCCCACTTGATAAACATTGTATTTAGATCATGCTTATCTCTAAAAATAGGACTGTTACATAAAATAAAGCAAGCATTCCTAATAGATGTATATAAAAAAAGAAAAAAGTAATTGTTCAAGTGACCATATTTTTAGTACTATAACGTCCTTTCCAAGCTCCTAAATATTAAGAACAGCAAGTTAAATGCATACTTTATCATGATTTTCTATGTACTTAAATAACAGTAAATAAACCATGTAAGCTAAAAACACTATTTTTAAAAAATCTGTTTTGCAAGCCTATATATGTAATATAACACGTGTTTGTGTGTGTGTGTGTGTGTGTGTGTGTGTGTGTGTATGTGCTGGAGCCTGGTGGTATAACGGGCTATGCATTGAGGTTGGCGGCAGGAATGTCAGCAATTCAAAACCACCAGTTACTCACTCTGAGGAAAGAGACGACGCTTCCCCCTCCCATAGGGAGTTAAAAGTCTCAGAAACACACAGGGGTGGTTCTACTCTGTTCTACTGGGTCCCTGAGTTGGAATCAACCCAATGGCAGTGAGTTTGTTTTTTTGGTTTTAATCAAATGCTATTTATAATAAAGAGTAATTTTATCAAATAAAATTTGTTCAGTATATAAACATATAAATACAGTTTATTCTCATTATATATAAACATAGTTTTCTTATTTCTTTCCCTTAAACCTTGTTTTTATGTAACAACAAGCCTGAATTTGGGTCCATCTGAATTATTAACCAAACCAAATTCACCACCATCTCGGGTCGACCTGTTAGGACAGGAGAACAGGCCTTGGGAGTTTCGGAGACTGTCACTGGTTATGGGAACGGAAAGCCCTCACCTCCCGCGCAGTTGGTTGCCGTCCAACATGTAACCACTGGGCCGCCAGGACTACCCAGTCTGAAGTCGTAACAGTTCTAACTGAGCATGCAAGTAAGTAAGCCTTTACTGACCTTAATAAACTTAACTTACTAAATATAAAACAAAGGAAAAGAACAACACCTTTTGGTGGATGAAGTTTATGGCCAGTTTTCTCACACCACCCAACGGGGTGAATATCCAGGGCATCTGCATTTACCCAGAAGTCATAGCACTCAGAATACCCATCAAAGTGAAGCTTTACCCGGTATCCACAGACCTGTAACCAGTAAAGTAGGTTGGTAAGTTTTGCAAAACAAAATGAGTCAGAATTTTCATACAAATGAAAAAAAAAGCACCAGACAGTGTTAAGATAAGAAAATAATAAAATTTATAATTTATCAAGGGTTCATGATATTGGTAGGAAAAAATAAGGGGCTGATCCTAGGGGCTCAAGTAGAAAGAAAATGTTTTGAAAAAGAAGATGGTACCCAATGTACAAATGTGCTTTTTTGTGTGGGCATCACTGCCCTCTGGTGGAAGTGGGAGGTCCAGCCTTGCTCCTAGAGAACTGCTGCTGGAGTTGAACCGCCAAGCCAGTGGGCCGCAGTCCTGTACTCAACCACTACGCCACTGGGGCTCAGCCCAAACAAATGTGCTTGACACAATGAAAGTATGGACTGTTATAAGAACTGGAAGAGCCCCCAATAAAATGATTTTTTAAACGTCCACCATAATAATATATCAGGTATGAAACAACCCATAATAATCAAACCACCTACCCAGCAATAGTAAATGCAACCACCAAATGACACAATCTAAAAGCAAATGCTATGACGTTGAGAAGAGCAGAGCTATAGTGCCCAATCAACACCCTCCACTACGTTAGAACACAGAGATCCTGAGTGAAGAGAGGTGTTTCCAGAGAAATGCCCTCTATCTATTGCCTTTATTGAATCAGTTCATGTCACATGAAGGCAAGCCATCAGAGAAGCAGTCTGACCAGCAGTCAGACAGCAAGGCTCTCCAGTGGATGCTTGCTGGCCACTGTCTGAATGCCAGCTCTTTGTCCTTTAATAAAGTTGGCACCTGACAGTCAGTCTATTTGTCCAGACCAAGGCTGGAGCAGACATGGAGAGAGGCCAGCAGAATATCGTGTCCTCTTTACATGTAGCTAGGCTGTGCAAAAGAAAGAAAGAAAGAAAGAAAGGGGGAAGCATGGGGGAGGAAATAAGGAAAGATTTCCCTAATCTCCTAGAAGGCTGAGTCTCGAAATCTTCCTTCATAACCCTCAATGCCAACAGAGCAGATCTCTTCTTTTGGATACTTTCCAAAGGACCTGCTAGATTTTAAAAACAGAAACAGAAAGCAGGGTATGCATTTAGGATGACTATATGAAGGCAGTGGTACAATGGTGCTAGGGGCATCACTTGCGTCACTTTGCATTTACGATACAGGCCCACTTAGGGCCGAGTCTTTCCTCAATGTTTCAGCTCAAGAGATTAGAAAACGATCGGATAATAGTTTATTTGGATGATTTCGTAAACCATGGATTAAATAGTGGCCAAAACTAAGTCAAGATAAAATGTCAGACTTCACTTGGTATGCCATTACAAGACGATCTCCAAAGGTTTATAAATATTGATTTTAAGAATACCAAATTGGGAAGGTATAAATTTGTGAAGAGAACCGCAAACTAAAAAGTCACAACAAAACATAAATCTCACTGCCAATGAGTAAATACCAACGCATAAAGACTCTGCAGAACAGGGAGGGCTGCCCATGTGTTTCCAGGACTGTAAGGCAAGAAATTCTCCCCAGGAACAGCAGGTGGTTTCAAAGTGCAGACTTGTGGACTGCAGGCCCACATGCAACCACTATATCACCAGGGCTCCCAAAGGAGCCTCGGCATCTGTAAGAATGGTTTTCATTGCTACTTTTTTGTTTTAATTATGATTTGACACTGAGAACTGCCCTGACTGAATTAAGACATTAAGCTATGATGGGGTTGACTGAAACTCATTGTTGAGACCAACTGCCAAACTTGGCCGACCAACACAAATGCAAATGTGGTTAATGCAAAAGACAAGACACAAAGCAGTAATCAAACCAGAGCAACTTGCCTGGACTTAGGGCTCTGGCTACTTAGTGTTCCTACAAGTGAAATGACCAGGGAAAGCTACTAAATATTTACTCTATCTGTTGAAGAGGAACAATTCTATTTCAAGTGATTACCACACTAATTTGGAATGCTAGAAAAGAGAGGCACAGTCTCGCAAAATTTGAGTCAGAATACAACAATTCAGAGAGGCTGAGTCCCCGGGAGAAAGGTCCCCACCAAAGGGTTCAAAATTTACACTGGTATTTTTTTTCTTCTAATCTTCCCCGTATATGTGACCTTTTACAAAAATGAATGTTTACTGAAAAATAAAAATAAAATAATCAGGCATTTGGTGGGTTACTGGACACTGGTCTAAATGGACATTAATTTCAAGGACAAAATACACATCATTGCTGATGGTGGTGAGGAATATAAAGAGTTATTAAAGGAGTCTTAGCTCATGAAAGTTGGTTTCCTGGTGATTTCCCAGGATTTCCTATTCTCTAGTGATTTCTCAGGATTTCTCAAGAATGCAAAATTAAAATATACATTATTCAACCAACTTGCAGAAAACCCACATTTGATCACTGACATGTGGAGTAAGGGATATTACTGGAGGAAAAGCCAAGTGGAAGTCATTAGAAATACCTCGATCTAAGAAATGAATAAACCTAAAGCATTATATGACTACAGTCCTAGAGGGTTAGAAGAAATTTATGCCATCATCAAGGATTTGGAGGAGGCAAGGTTGGAGATTCCCATGAGGTCCTCATGAAACTTGCCTATCTGGCCTGTGCATAAAAATCAGATCTCATAGCATGATAGTGGGTTATCGTAAAACTTAACCACATGAGGATTCCAATTGTAGCTGCTGCTCCTGATATGGTTTCATTACTTGAGTAAGTTAATACTTCACTTGGTTCCTGTTACAGAGCTATGGATATGGGCAATCTCTTTTTTGAAATTCCAACGTAAAGGAATCACAAGAAGCAGGCCAATAATATATCAACACTGTCCTACTTCAGAGGTATATCAATTCTGTAACACTATGCCACAATTTAGTTCATGGAGATCTTGATTACATCTCCCTTTCACAAGGCATTACACTGCACCATTATGTTCACAAAATCATGATGATTGGACTTATTAAGGAAGCCATTTCAGGAACTCTATATTATTGGTATAACATTTGTATGTTATTGGGTAAGAAATCAGTAATCCAATAAAAATTCAGGTACCATATACTACAGTGAAGTTTCTGGTCATATAGTGGTGTGAACCATGTCAAGAGAATCTTTATAATTTTTTTAAAAAAATGTTTTTTAATCATTTTACTGGGGGCTCATATAACTCTTATCACAATCCATATATCCATCCATTGTGTCAAGCACATTTGTTCATTTGTTGCCATCATCATTCTCCAACATTTTGTCAAGGTAACCTTTCTAAAGTGAAAGATAAATTATTGGATCTGGTACCTCCCATAACTAAAATAAAGGCACATGTCCTGGAAGGCCTCTCTAGATTTTGGAGGCAAACTTCTGCATTTAGGTGTGCCACTCTGGCCTATTAATCAAATGACATGGAAAGCTGTTCTTCTTGAGTGGGGTGCATTAGTACAAAAGGCTCTACAACAGGTGGATACTGCTGTGTTGACAGATAGAGGTGCTCCCTGTTGCCCTCCTCCAGGAGAAGAAAAGGATCGTCCTGAAGCAAGCTTAGACTTCAGTAGGACTACTGAAGCAGCATAGGAGGGCGGGCCTTCTTAGATACAACCTAGTTTCAAAGAGTGAAATCTTTGCCGACTAGAGTCCAGAGTGTAGGACAACTACTATACTGTGCCCTTGGGATCCTGTTGCTGAGCAAAACTGAGGGGGTGGGTTGCAATGCCCAAGGAGAAGAAGAACAGGGTCTATTAGTCCCAAGGCGGTGGGGAAATGCGTTTGTGTAAAGAAAAAGGAGCAGGGTTGTTAGCCCACAGGTCTGAAAAGGCAGAGCTGAAGCCCGGGGCTGGGGTTTTTGGGGGGGTGGTGGTGTCCTCCATCCACAGTCTAGATTTTGTGGCCACCACCCAGTGTAGAGTCTGGCCCATGCCCTCTGAAATTATTCTCAAGTCCTTAGAACGAATGCAATTTGTTATGCTGAGTTTTTTATTCCCCTAGGTTCACTATCTCTTCTTTTCCTCCCATTTCTCCCCATTTGCAATGGAAATCTCTACCTTCTGAAGACACATAGATCTAAGGTCTCATCCATGTTTGATTCAGATGATACAGAAAATGAGACTTTTGTACTCTGGTTGATTTAAGGCTTTTGAGATGATGTGATGGAGTGACTATATATCGGTTATGGCAAAGCCATGAATCTGGGGGGAATCAATGACTAGAAAGCTGTAGATCTCACTGTTCTCCGTAACAAAACTATGTGATGTGAAGCTTGCGTCCTTGCCTGGGGCATCCTTGTACATGGATGAAGCAAGATCAGGGCAGGAACTATCGAGTTATTGGCCTATAAAACATAAAAGATGGGCTCTAGGGAAAGATATAACATGAAAGAGGGAAAGTCAAGCTGCATGCAGGTCACCTAGGAGCAGAATCTCAGCAGAAACCAGAACCTTCTTTCAAAGCAGACAGAGAAAGAAAGTCTTCTAGAGAGTAGTTGCAATTATACTTCTAGTCTCTTAAAGTGAGCAAATGCATATATCTGCTAATGTCAGCTGATTTGGGTACTTCTGTTATAGCAGCACTATGTCCCTTTACTGGCCTTTTCAAATCCTCTTCCTGTTCCATCAGCTTCCAAAGCTTTTATCTCCATCCTCTCTTTCAGTCTATTGTTACCCTCTATTTCAAAGGAAGTTGCCCTCAAATGTTTGTTTCCAAACACCTTTCCCTCATCCCTGTTAGAATTGAAGAGAAATTCCTGCCTCTGATCACAGCTTGTGACTATTCATGTATTTCAGAGCACATTTTTCCTGTTTTCTGTTTACTAATTACCTGCTCTCTCTGAACTTTCTCATGTTCTAATACCTTTCTCTATAATGGCTTTTTAAGAATTCCAATAGGGGGTTAAAAAAAAAAAAGGAAAAATAAAGAATTCCAACATTTTTAGAATGTTGGAACAAAAGAGGAAAAAAATAAAAAAGAAAGAGAAGTAATAAGGAAGGAAAGACTGCTCAGGTAAAAGGCTAGTATAGGAGAAAAAAAAATTCTAAGAAGCACTCATTATTGAGACATTTACTTGGACATTTTCTCCCCCAAATTTTTCATTTTCATAGTCACTTCCAAATACTGAAAGCGTCTACACATAAGGAATACACCCCGGCTAAACCTACTACAGTGACATGAGCGTGGATTCAAATTCTGGTTCTGCTCCTGTGGCTTCATGAGTCTGAGTCTCAGGACCTTTATCTATAAAAGGGAGGGAATAAATCATGGCCTGCACAGGACTTGGTAATGATAAAAGCATACAGACTACTAACCTCCACGCTCTTCTCAATAGTTCAATCTTGAGCTGGGCATTTTATTTGAAAGGCAAAACCAGACAACTTTACCAAAGCGAAGCTTACCTCTGCTACAGTGAGGACACAGTACACGGACTGATGCTCGGGGTCCACACCTTCGAGTTTCATGCCTACTTTGAACCCATTCTTGTTATATGGAAAAGACTGGTGCTAAAACGCAAAGTTATGGCCGGGTTAGTATATTACTTCTTGAGCCTCATCAAATAAACCAAAAGCTGCTACACATTCCCAAGAAGAGCATGGGAAAATGAGTAAGAGCCACCTAAAGGGAGAAGAAAACTTACGTGGATTTCACATACTTCAAAAGACATTCAACCTCAGGTGTAAGAGACATACAAAGGAAAATTACATTGAGGTGTATTTCCCCTATGGGGTTGGTAAAGATCAGAAAGTTGCTTTTAACACATTCTGTTGGCAAGGCTGTAGGTAACAGATGTGCACACAGAACACTAATAGGGAATAAATGAATTTGTGTAAACACTAGTGAGATAATTACATCTGTTTTTAAAAAATGAACATTCTTTTTGATGGAGCAATTCTGAGTCTAGCAAACTGTCCAATACAGATACTCACACATCTAAAATGATAGGTGTACAAGATTACTCACTGGAACATTTATCTGTAGTGACTAATTGGGGTGAAGAATCAATAGAGAATGCTTGAATTACCATGCAACAGACTTAAGGTACAATTCTATGTTCTAGCATAAAAGAATGATGACATTATTGAACAGAAATAAAATAATCTGCAAACTGTCATGTTTAACAAAAAATCAAAGTGGGTCTTACTTGGCATGTGCTGCTATTTGATATAAGGGTGGTTTGTGGATATACATTCTTGTGTGTACATCAGATTTCACAGGAAAATGGGTGTGAAATTAGAGATGGGGACTGAATCAGAGAGGCAAACCTGAGGCTTAGGGATACGATCCTTCATATGCCTTGAGTAGCATTGACATTTTGAGTCATAAGAGTGTTTTATTCATTCGAGTAAATAGAAACTTACACAAACTGTTTTTTTGTGTTTGTTTTTCTTAAATTAAAAAATCAATCCTGTAAAGGACCAAAGTTGGGGAAAATGTTCATATACCACAAAATTATGTCGTATTACTCATTATAGTTCAGCATTTTAAGGCATATGTAACAATTTAGCATTTCTATTCTATACTTTTCAAAACTCCTTGTGCTCAAAACACCTCCAAGGGTGAATGAGGGCAGGAGTGGGGTGGAACAAACGGCTTTCACGCAACAGCTCACCTAAAGCTTCACCCGGCAGTCCCTTAAAAGAAAAAGCCCTGACAAGCGTCTTTTGTTCAGATTAGACTTGAAAACCTGATGAAACACTTTCACTCTAGAACAACTCGGGTCACCATGAGTTAGAATCTATTCAATGGTAACTAACAACATTATCATGACACATTTATTACACACTATGATTAAAGGCTACTTTAATAATTTTAATTGCAGCCCCAATCTGGCCCACTGCCTACTTTGGCCCAGGAGGTTTTCCAGAAACAAAGCAATGTGCGTCCTTTCGATCTTGGCTCTGGCAGCTCTAGTGCCTCAATAGAATTACATTGTGGCACCAGAGGCCACGTGTCCCTAAAGCCCCAAACATGCACTATGTGGACCTTCCCAGAGGAGGTTTGCCAGTCTCTATGTCGAGCCAGGGGAAGGAGCCCTTATTCAGGACGCCATTTGATGTCTATAACTGGTTTTTCAACCCTGTGATAAAATATTTGATCATGACAAAATATAGCCACTTGATTTTAGACGTTCTGCTCTGATGTAAATCACTTTTATCCTCACTCGGCCTTCATACTCAAGATTGTACGCCACTTTCCCTTTGTCTACTCGATTCTTCAGTGTATCAGAAAATGTGAACCAAACAATCAAACTCACTGCCAGTGACTCCTGACAACACCGAATAGGGTCTTGAGACTGTAAGTCTTCATGGGTGCAGGCAGCTTCATCTTCCTCACATTGAGTGGCTCGTGGGGTTGCTACCCCATGCATAGCCCACTACTCTGCCAGGTTTCCTGCTAGTAGCAGCAACCTTCTTGAAGTTAATGTGGGAAATCCCAGTAAAGGCTGAGAGGAAAACTCAAGTATGTGGCAGTGAGGAGATGGGCACACACCAAGGGGAGGGAAGTGCCTCTCTAACTACAGGAAGCCAAAAGAACCAGAACTGTTGCTTTCCCAACTCCTGGAAATCCCTTGTGTTCAAAAGGAGAACTGCTCTGTTTGGTTTCTCTTAGCTGCCTTTATCTCCAGCCTTTTCTTCCACAGCACTTCTGTGGGTGATTGAACCACTTTAAATTCCTAGTCAAATGCAAATTGTTTTTGCCAACAGGACTCTCTTCATATAAATGTGCACATTAACAACACTGTGTCTGACAAATTGTCATGAATCTCACTTCCTAAGAAGATGATGGAAGTGACAACACTGTTTTCAAGTTCCTGTGTGCTAACGATCGATTTTTTCTGAGAGATCCCATACCTCCTTGAACAGCTTTGTAGGCACGGCCACAGCTTTCTCCTCCTCTAAGTAGGATGCCCAGCACCAGGCTTTCTTTCCTTTAGGAGGCAAACCTGCGGACAAGTGAAATAAGAGCGATCATTTCTTATCTAGCACATCCAAGGTGGAGTGTGTAGGAGTGCTCGCATCCCTGGGATTTCTCTGTCTCTTTTCTTGGTTCCTCTTTAATAAAAAGGGAGCCGAGACATAAGCCGAACTGTAATCCAAAGTGATGAGAGTAGAAGACAGAGGTCAAAGAACTCACCAACTACATGAAAACGCAAAACAAAATCAGAGCAGAAAAGCACAACAGAACATTGTTATGGAAGCTCACAGAAATAAAAGCTTCAAGAAACAGGATGCTCAAAATCTCTTCCCCTCCTGAGAGATCAAGAGAATAAAGACTGAGAAAAGGCCAGTGCTGGAAATGACTGATCAAGATGCAGCGGGAGAAGCAAATCAACAGAGATTAAGATTCCAGGGTACAGAACAGTGACCTAGCTGAGGGGCAGTGAAAGGCAATGGTATGGGATTAATTTAACACATGACGAGAACAAAGGGAAGAGAAGAAAATGAGAAGGATAACAATGTTAGAAGATGGTAGTTTAGGAATGAGATTTAGTGGACCAGGACAGATTCAAAAAGAGGTTTCTAAAAAGAAGCTGAATTCCGAAAGAAATTATTTCAAACAGGATGACTGAAAGAACAAGGCCCCAGAAAGGCAAGGAATCCTAGAAACTCATCTGGAGCTAAGCAGAAATAAAAGGAGGTTTCAAGAGAAAGTAAGACAACTGAAGAAGTAATTGTCTTTACTACCAAAGACATGCTGAGCAAACCATCAAAGAAGCTGGATGATATGGCTGACAACCACCTGTGGCACACAGATGAAACCACCTGACTTGCTGCAAGTGAGGAACTGAAGCACCTGTTGATGAAGATCAAGTAGTGTAGCCTTCAGTAATGGAGTGCAACTCAATGTTAAAAACACCCAACTCCTCACAACTGGACAGAAAAGTAACATCATGCTAAATGGAGAATAGTGTGAGGTTGGCAAGGATTTTGTCTTACTTGAATCCATAATCAATGCCTATGAAAGCAACAGTCAAGAGAGCAAAAGGTTTGGTAAACCTGCTGGATAAGGCATCTTTGAAGTATTGAAGAGCAAAGATATTACTTTGAGGACTAATGTGTGCCTGACCCAAGATACTGTATATACTTATGTATAAATCGAGTTTTAAAGCACATTTTAATGTAATTATTGTGGTAAAATTAGGCTGCTATTCGATTATATACCAATATATATGGTATTGCATTCTCCATTGCATCTTAGGCATGTGAAAGTTGGGCACTGATTATGTAAGACCATAGAAGAATGAATGCATTTGAATTGTGGTATTGGAGAACAATATGGGAAGTATCGTGGTCTGCTAACAAGGCAAATACTTTATATTGGAAGAAGTAAGGTCAGGGTGCTCCGGGAGGAATGGGTGGCAAGACTTCACTGTTCATGATTTGGACACACTGTCAGGAGAAGAACTGTCCCTGGGGAAGAACATCACGCTAAGTAGAGTGGAGGGCTGGTGAAAAAGAGGAAGGGCCTGTATGAGACGGACGAACACAGCGGCTGCATCAACATGCTCAGGCACAGGAACAATTGGGAGAATGGCGTATGACCATGCAGTGTTGAGTTGTGCAGTGCTCCGGATCAATGTGGGTCAGAGGCAACTAGATGGCACTGAACAATGCTAGAGACTTCAAGTAGATCATCTGTCAAAAGACAGTGAGGTTGTGTGCACCTGAGGTAGAATAAAACAATTTCAAACTGTTTTGTGGGGTTTTTTTTGTGGCTTTTTGAGTAATTAACAGATCATTTTGGATTGAATTATGTCCTCTCCACTTTCTCAAAAGGTGTTAAAATCCTAATTCCATTATCTAGGAATAAATCTTCATTTGGAAGTAGGCTTTAAGGATGTTATCATTTGATATTATAACATCACGTTATAACATGAAGTCATTTTAGAAATACGATGAGTCCTGGTCTATGTCCTTATAAAAGAGGAGACGAGACACCCAGACAGAAGAGGACCTTTTAAAGATCTGGAGAGATCTACAGTCTGTGTACACTAAGGATCATTAGTCATTTCCAGAGGCTAGAAAGAGGCATGTACCCTCAGAAGGAATGAACATTACCTACCAATAACTTGATTCTGGAATCATAGCTTTCAGAACTATAAGGCAAAACGTTTCTGTTTGTGTATGCCACCCAATTTGTGGTGCCTTGTTTGGCAGTTCTTGAAATTACTGCACAGATGAGCAAGTGAGGACTCATCTCAAGCACTGAAGGTCAGCATTCACTTGCAGACAAAGGATGAGTGTGCGGACTGTGAGCCAGGCGGAGCACAGAATGAACACAAATGATGGACTGATTAGCAGAAGCGGCACTTCAGCAGGATGATGCCAATGGAACACCACCAAGCAATGACCTGAGGGCCACGCTGAACATGCCACTGAGTTTATCCAGTCAAGTACAACACAACAGGCAAGGCTCCAAGGACGAGACCATCCATCAAAAGAATTTGATTTAAGAGGAAGCCTCACAAACATAAAAAGTCTAGGAAGTGGAGCCCCCAAACAGAGGCTTTAGTGATGGTAAAGAAGTCAATGATGACTACTTGATGGGATGTTCTAAAGGTGACTCGTGCTTACACTGAAATGATTGGAAGCTTCTAATTCCTCTTGGCCTCTTTAACTATTTCTGCAAAACCCTAATTTTCTCGTTGGCCAGATAGATCCAAAGAAAAACTTGAAGCATTAATAATTAATTAAGTAATTTTATTTCATTAAATTAAATTGAGCTAAATTGTTTACGTGCGTGGAATGTTTTCCACTTCATAGAAATTCTAAGTAACAATTCCCCTCCTGTTAGCTCACCCTGCTTTAAAAGAGCCGGATCACCTCGCCGTTTCCTTCGGGCTCTTTGTGAACCTCTCAGGATCCTTCCGTCTTGTTTGTTCTCCTACAAGAAAGGAGAATGATGACTTTTAAAGTTCATGAAACTAGTACCAATGAAGGTACAAAGCTGTTCAGTTTTTTGGCTGGGGTGGGGAGGAGTACCTTCTTCAAGTTCACTTCATAACTTCTAAAGAAAGTAATATAGGCCACTTGAGAACGATGTTGGTTTTGGCCCGAGGTCATTACAAAGTTAGGCTGTTTCCAAGAACAGCGCTAACACTGCTCCCTCCTGAGGTCTGCTTTTCCTCACACCTCACCACTCTCTCTGGCTCTTTTGTTGACAGCTCCCCTCTATCACCAGACCCTGTTCCCTGTTTATGTAGCCATGCACCGTTCTCCCCAGGTTCAAAGGATCACCTGTGTCAATATTCCTCATCACTCATTACTACCCATTTGTCAATATTCCTCATCACTCACTACTACCCATTTCTTATCTGTAGTCTCCATTTGCCCATCCAACTGTCCCGCTGGTGATTTCACTAAGAAATCTAAAGTGTCTCAAACTCTCTGCAGCCCAAAGAACTTGATTCTCTGCTCCACCCTTCTTAAAACATGGCATGATCAGTGGTACCAAGTCAAAAATATCAGTGTTTGTCCCAATTCTTCCTATTCCCTCATACTTCCTTCACTGTGCCAACTCTCTGTGCTAGCTCTCCCTTACCATGTATTCCAAACCCACTGGCTTCTATTTCCTTGCCTATACTGCTTTTGCTACTTATAATAAACTCTTAACTGGTTTCTTTGATGTGCCGCTTATCAGAGCAACGGAGCAATCATTTAAAAACCTGAATCCAAGCATCTTTGCCTTCAACTTTCCACTACCTTCCTTCACAAGGTAAAATGAAAATCTCTAACTCTAAAACCTCAAATGACCTCATCCTACTTCATTCTTACCCTTTTGAAAAAAATCATTTTATTGGGGGCTCATACAGCTTTTATCACAATCCATATATACATCAATTGTGCTAAGCACATTTATTCATATGTTGCCATCATCATTTTCAAAACATTTTCTTCCTACTTGAGCCTTTGGTATCATTTCATTTCCCACTCCCCATGATCCCTTGATAATTTATAAGTTACTATTTTTTCATGTCTTACACCAATCACTGTCTCCCTTCACCTACTTTTCTGTTGTCTTTCCCCCTGGGAGGGGGTTATATGTAGATCATTGTGATAGATTCCCACTTTCCACTTACCCACCTGGTATCACTACTCTCATTACTGTTCCTGAGGGGTTTATCTGTCCTGGATTTCCTGTGTTGCTACTATTCTTTGTACCAGTGTACATGCTCTGGTCTAGCCGGATTTGTACGAGAACTGGGGTGATGATAGGGGCTGGGGAATTAAAGAACTAGAGGAAAGTTGTGTTTTATTGGTACTATATGGCACCCTCACTGACTTGTCTCTTCCTTGTGACCCTTCCATAAGGGGATGTCCAAGAGTCTATAGATGGGCATTGGGTCTCCCCTCCACCCTCCTACTCATTCAAAACAATATAATTTTTTGCTTTGGGTCTTTGATGCTAGATACCTGATCCCATTGACACCTCAATAATCACACAGGCTGGTGTGCTTCTTCCATGTGGCTTTGGTTGCTTCTCAGCTAGATGATTACTTGTTTATATTCAGGTCTTTAAGACCCCAGATGCTGTATCTTTTGAAAGCCGGGTATTATCCGCTTTCTTCAGTACATTTGCTTATGCACCCATTTTGTCTTCAGCTATGATGTCAGGGAAGGTGACCATCACAAAATTCTGGGTTATTAAAACAAAGTATTTTTGAATTGAGGGAGTACAAGAGTTAGGCCCAATGTCCATCTGCTGCCTTAATTCCCAACAAATAAATATATGCACATAGTTCTATTTCCTTGTTATATATAAATGTATCTGCACATGCACATATCTATAATTAGAACTCTATAAATATTCTTTACCACTAGTTCTCTCCTCTATTTACTTTTACTTTTCTCTTGTCCCACTATCATGTTCAGCCTTCATTCAGCTTTTGGTGATTCCTCTTGGCTACACTGCCCTTGAACAAGCTCCACGAGGCATCCTATGCCCTTCCTCACCACCGATTTTTGATCACTTGTTGTTCCCTTGTCCCTGGATTTGTTGTCATCACCCTTCCTTGCCTACTCTTACCCTAACAAACTTAATGCTTACCTATATTATTTCTTGACTTCCTCAAACAGAATAAGCTACCCCTGATCTTAGATGTTAAAAAAATAAAAATCCCTAGTGATTCCTACAGCCCAAGCCAAATGTTCCTCATTCTAAACTTTACATGACTGGGGCCTTCTTAATCAGATGACATTCTTCATTTCACCTACTCTGGGAAGCCTTACAATCTTAACAAACCATCTAAGTCTTAGCACAGCATTTAAACTTTCTTTCCTTTTGTTTTTTTCTGCGCTGCCTGTCCACCAACATTGTACCATACCCTCAATAGGCGTTGTCCTCTCTGCCTGATTAGTCACCCCAGCAGTATTTGTATCCTCAGATCCTTACTAGAATAGTAAGTGCCAAATAGTGCTGAATGTTGATCAAAAGAGAAATACCTCATGATGTAAAATGGTCTTTCCATTTAGAACCACTAATTAATACTATGAGTATAAAATATTTACATTTAGAGAAACTTAAAATTTATCTACAGAACAGAAGATTTGCATGCTGCTGCTCAAGTTGCTGGCTCCAGACCCAGTATGGTGACTCCAGGGCTACCCTCTTCAGAAGTCCATTGGTGGTTATGCAAGAGACACTAACCATTTCATCTTCTTTCTCTTCTCCATCCTCCTTGGGGTCAGCTTTTAGTGATAATTTTGGTTTTTTCTTCCGACTACACTTGGGATCTTCTTCTTCATTGTCTTCTCCAATGTCCCTTTCTTCTTTCTGTTCTCTGTTGTGTTTATAAATCCAAAACAGTGACAGGAAGCAATCGCTATCAGACAACTACATGCTGATTATCAATACAAAAATTAGTTTTTAATTCATCCTCAAAGGAAAAATAGTTAACCACAAGGAGATACATTTGGATTTAGATGATCCTATTTAAGGAATACTTTAGAAGCCTTATTATATATGGCACTTATCAAGGTATACAGTGAAAAATTCCTTATATGAATCTTAGACTGTATTAGCAGTACATATGAAACAGGTTCTAACAAGTTCTGTACTGCTTTTTTCCCTATCTGCCATCCATAATAAAATAATTATTTAGAGATATCTGCATCTTTCCAAGACAGTTTTAAAGCAAGGGTCTAGCAAACACTAAGAAGGGCAAGTTCAACTGAAAGAGGGAAAGTATGACTTTGTAAAACATGACTTGGTCAATAAAAACAAGAGAACTCCCAAGCTTTCTCTGATTAAAATTCTATTCAAGCATTAATGTCAAATCACTTATTTGTAGTATACAGTTATACACAAGAAATACCCTTTCCTGATGATGAGCTGAATTCTGCCTGATACCCTCAAATGGCATCATCAAGCACTGGCACAGATGTGCCAGTTTTGTCATGTTCAATCTGTACTACCAGCAGCAGTACTGAGACTTCCACACTATCCACCCACCCTGGCCATTTCCTTTGAGCTGTCTCCCATTCAGTGGAAGCTTTGTTCCAAAGGCAGAGTTTTCCTGGACTTACCTAAGAACAGCCACAATACAAATAAACTACAGTTCCATAAAGATCAATATTATTTCAATGTGTAATCTAGTAAAATTAAAATAATCATAGCTGGAAACCAATTAAATTAACCAACTACTGAATTCTGAAGTTTGAGGGTATATGGAGGTAGGACATCACTATGAAAATCAGACCAGCTCTGACAGAAGCTACAAAGTGCGGTAAGTGGAAGAAGATCTACATGCTTGTAAAGAAAACCTCCCCGAGATAAGGAACAAATGCATGACAGGCATCAGAGAGCATAGAACCTCAGTATTCCCAGGCACATTGATTTCAGACTCTAAAACTCAATGTATAGAAAAAATGAGGTCAAAACCTACTTGTCTTTGATATGGCGAGCACAATTCTGGCTGCAATAGTTTCCTCCAGAAAGACACTCATCTACATTGCCATACTGACAACAGTTCTCACAGAATTGAAGCCCATCTACTTTCACGGGATCCTTCAACCTGAAAGGCATCCCAGTCTTCTCCGAAAAGACTAGAAGATGGAAAGAAGACCAGCACCATATTAACACCATGGCATCAGACTTTCCAAATTACATTTGCATTTACTCTAATATTTGTAATAGCAATACAACAAAAGAATGTTTGTTGAATGAATACGAGGTTAAATGGTAGTATTTCATGATGGTGGTGGGATAAGCTGAGCAGATTCACTTAGTGTGTGTGTGTGTGTGTGTGTGTGTGTAAAATCATAAAATAGATGGAAGTTTGTCCATAAATTTTTATACCAAGGTCAAAGTAAAATGAAGAGAATTTTACTAATCACTAAATACAGAAGATGAAACTATCAACTCTTTCTCAAAGAGTCAATTTTTCACAAATTTTAAAGGGGTCATCTATGTTGTTTCAGCTTTATAATTTTTGATGAGTGATTTTGTTTATTCAATTGGTTAAGTCAACATCTCTCTAATTGACTTTTAATGCCTACTAGCAAATATCTTGAATCATAATTATCCAAATCATTTAGGAACTCACATTTCCTTTGCCTGAACCATTAGGCTAATCATTCATTCAGCAAACATTCATTAGGCACCAATTTACTCTAGACACTGATAATGAAAGTAGAGACCTTGCCCAGGAGAGCGCACAGTCTAGAGTACAGACAAAAAGACCAATAATTATAATAAAATGTGATACATGCAATAATAGAAGCATGAACAAGTTCCAGAAGTAGTAGAGAAAGAAGTGATCCATTCAGCCTGTGGTGAGGTCAGGGTAGGATATTTGAAAATAAAGCCTCAACAGGGATTTACAGGCCAAATAGGAATTGACCAACTGGACAAAGAGAGAAATGACAGTTGGGCCAGAAGAAACAACAGAAGCAAAGGCATAGAATCATGAAACCATATGAAAGGTATAATTCAGTGCTGTATAATTCAGTGCTGCTGGCACTGCCAGAACACAATGTACAAAGAACAGAAAGCAAAAGGGTGCAGGTCACCCAGGTCTTTGTATGTTTTGCTTCGGAAACAAAGAAGAAATGTCTTCAGTATCAGACAAGCTACTGACACAGTTTCTCTGACTTCGGTGTGCACGAAGAATTGGAAGGGGGCTGATATTAGAAGCAGAGTGACTACATAAGAGGCTTCTGCTATAGTTGATGGGTCTTGCATTAAGAAGGTGACAGTGATCATAGACAGAAAAAGACCAGATCTGTGAGAGAGATAGGAAACAAACCATGAGGAGTGAGGGGGTGGGGGACAAATTCAGGATGACTCCTAGACTTCTCACTTGTAGACTGGGTGAGTGATGCTACTGTCAATTGAAAGATGGGCTACAGACAAGGAGCAGCCTTACGGGGAAGGAGGAGAGAAATAGAAAATGAGTTGCATTTCAGACATGTGGAGTTTGAGGTACCTGTGGGACATCCAGGTGGAGATGTCCAGTAGGCAGGTGGAAATACGGGCCTGGAGCTCGGGGGAGAGGTCGGGGCTGGAGATATAGATTTAGGAGTCATCAGCATATAGGTGTTAGTTACAACCATTGGAATAGATGAGAAAAAAAAAGTGGCAGACATTTGGCTAAATCACCTGGGTAGGCTATTACAACATGGGTTTACTGGATCATTTCCAATTAAGCTTGGGCAATTACAGATCTGGCATTAGGAAAGAAGACAGTTAATAGCTATTTTAAAACATAAAACTTGGCTCCATGTCAGCTCTATCATAGAAATTTACATTAAGAATATGTGGGCACGAAAATCACCCAGGATTTTCAAAGTCCCGTCCTAGCCTAACAATCTCAAGATGTTCTTATTTTTAAACTTTCAAGATACATGAAAACGCAAGCAGTCCCTTCTTACCTTCTTGGGCAGTTGGCACCATCCAAGTAGTGGTGGCAGTGGCCTTTTTAACATTTTCCATCTCAGTCTCATCCGTGATCACCTCCAGTGCTCCAAACTCATTGACTCGAAACTAGTGTCAACACAGTAGAGAGGGACCACACTTAAACAAAAGTGCTCAGGACGGTAATCCTCTAGTGGCTGACACTGTCAGCCCTTAAGCAAATTATGTGTCAAAAGCTAATTTACAAGCCTATCTAAGTATGCCTTCTTTCACTATGAAGCCCTTGTATTTTATTCATTTTAGAATTCAGTAAAAGGAAACTGCTTAAAGATAAAACCACCGGGTGCTGTCCTATAAAACTGCCTGTGTTTTCAAACGCACCTTATTTTCACAAACCCGATCCTAAAAGAATTTCATATTAGCACTTAGTAAAGGTTAGTAAAAGGAGAAACCTGTTTTTCTCTAGAAATAAACTTGTCTAACCCAAGTGCATCTGACGCTGAAAAAGAAAGAGAAATAACTAAAGATGGCTAGTTCAAACTTACTCCGCAGCCATGAGAGAAAGACCTGGGGATCTCATTGTAGACAAATGAGTCTAGGAAGCCCCTGGGGGCAGTCTGCAGTTTGTTATCTTTCTCTGTAAGTCAGTGACATCTAACAACTACAGTGACCCATAGGGATGTTTCCTTATGCTCTAGGACACAAATGTTTACCGCATGAGCCATTCCACACCCCCAGTTTCACATACACCCTTTCTCTCATTACTCTCCATAAGGGTCCATTGCATTCAACTCCAAGCTTCTGCCAAAACCACTGGATATATCTGATCTCTGACCAAGTCTACTGATTATAGACATAGATACAATTTACCATAAAAAACAAGAAAATTTAAACTTCTGTCCATTTAAGTCCCAGATATCGAAATTTCCTGTCACCCTAAGCAAACTACAAGCAAAATGTTTCTGCCATTACCTTTTTACGGTGAGAGTGTGTGCGTGTTTGAAGACTGAACCTTCTTCTATGTTGTGTGTACTAAAACAGTAACCCGGCCCTCAATTAACGTTTTATATTCTTTGTGTTTTTCTATAAAAACAGAATGACGTTTGAGCTTCGGTGGGTGCAACAGTGGGTTCTGACATAGGAGACCTTGTGAGGATGCACAGGACCAGGCAAGTGCTTCCTTTTGCTGTGCTAGAGTAGCTATGGGTCAGAACTGACGCCTCAGCACCTGACAATCACTAAGAAGCTGCGCGTCAGAATCGACTTCATGTCCGTCAGTTTAGTTTCCAAGGGTGTTTTGTTTTGTTTGTTTTTAATCGTAATAGATGACGAAGAGCAAGAGAGGTTAAAATTTAGTAAAGATGATCAAGCTTAAGGTTTTTATAATTTTCACCAACATATACACGGGCATGCAAATACAGATTACTGACATGAAAACTCTTTATTTCCCAATCTACATAATCTCTTTGGTCTACTTGCCAACAGAGTTATTTTACCAAGCAACACACAAGACTACAAGGTAAAAACACATTTATGTGTGAAGCAACACACAGACTACAAGGTAAAAACACATTTATGTGTGACAATGTCTCCAATGAAAAGCAGCAATCAAATTATTCTTTCCACTACCTGCAAATAGTACCTTAAACAATGTTCTCTACAGACTCCACAACTGGGATAGAAGCATGTGCTTTCTAAGCAGACTGAGCTGAAATAGTTAAGAATGTTTTCTCCCAATTACATCATATTTCAAGGTATGTGTTCTCAGGCAACATGGGAGTAAGGATACCTAGTGTAAAGACCAGAATGTTAAGAGTAGAAGGGGCCAAAAAGTTGTCTTAAAGTAATTATGATAACACAGCTTCACTTCCTTGAAAAAAATAAAACTTGCATGAAGAACAGAATTAAAATGAGTTTGTGAAAGTTTCAAAATAAGGCTGACAGTACCATCTGCTGGGCAGGAGTAGCAAAAACAAGCTATCACAATTTTTTATTAAAGGGAATTATTTCCAAATAGAATGAAAATAAGAACAATAGGCACTGATTTAATCATTCATTTCAGATGCTTCTTAAAGAAAGTTTTATGCATGCTGTTTATGTTCCTTAATGAATTTGGTTTCATAAATACAAACTGTGAGAAACAGGACCAAACACTTCCACATAAGCATCAAGTCTCCTTGACTAAGCACAAGTCTCCAGATCACTGCTGAATTGCAAACTCCCCCTGAATTCCTAACACACATACACAGAATGCCACTGAAAGGGAACTTTACATAAAAAAATCAGGATTATAACATCTAGAAGCTTTAGGCTTCAATACAGTCAACAAAGTAAAATGTCATTCCAATAATATAACACTTAATGCCACTGATCATTCCCTTTTCCTATGATTAATTACCAACAACTGCCTAAAGTCTTATTATAAAGGCAATGTCATATATGTATTTATAATTTCACCCTCCGGGGAAAGATTTCTTTGGTTTTTATCATATTCTCAAACACATTCTAAACCCCTGAAAAAGCAAAAGCCACTTGCCCTAACCAAAGATCTTTTATCTTGAAAATTTAAAACCACAAGCAATTTCAAAGTAGTTTATCATTTTGGTGAAGTTATAGAGATTCGAAAAAAATGTTCCTCCCCCAAGGCTTCTCAAACAGGTTTATTGTGTCTTGTTGTTGTTGAGAAAATTAGACATGATGGGATATTAAGTACTGTACATCTCTTCTGAAGTTCCACAAAGCAATACCCTAAAAGAGAGAAAATACATTTTCTCTCTTCACTGGTAACTCAGACTCTGAAGAAGTGATGTTCTTATAAATGGCTTTGGATGCATGGAAAACTGACAACATTCATTTCTTGTACAGAGAGTGCTTTGTTCTTTCATTGCTCTCTCGCTGCTGGTTCCGAGCGATGCCTGTGGTTTCTGGGACTGTAACTGTTTACAGGAGTGGAAAGCCTGTCTTTCTCCTGATGAGCTGAGGGTGGTTTTGAACTGCTGACCATGCTGGTTCCTGCCCACCATGTAACCACTACACTACTCTCAACAGAATGTTAAATAACACCCTAGAAATATCTAAAATCACTCAGTTCTGCAACCAAGAGAATACAAGTTGTAAGCACCACAATTTGAATTTATTAAGCAAATCTGGCACATTCATGGAAATGCACCATAACTGAGAAACTTCTAGAGATGAAATCCTTATGCTACAAACTAATTAATGCTAAGTTTTCATTAGCATTTCAGGAAGCTACCTTTCCAAGACCACCTCATTAGTTGCCTTTCTAACGACTAGTCCTGATACTTTCATCTGTCCACACAAATTTGAGCTTGAATGGGAAGAATTAAGCAATGCTAACGTTCCAAACCTCTTGTACTTTGGACATGCTATCAGGAAAGATCAGTCCCTGGGAAAGGACAGCATGCTTGGTAGAGTAGAAGGACAGTGAAAATGAAGATAGAGTGGCACAGTTGCTGCACTAACTCAGACAGAAGAACAAATGGAAGAAGGTGGAGGACCCATTTTCCGCGACTGTACAGTGGGTCGCTATGGGTCAAACTCCATCAATTGCATCCAACAATAACGTTCTGCACCTAGCTTAAGGAAAAAAAAAGACACATTCTTAGTTAATGATCACAGTGTTTTCAAGAATGCCTGGAGAGAACTGCTCTTCCCTTAACGTTCTTCATTTTCACATGCTAGGCCCTACGATTAGGCATCTTGGTGCCATAGGGGGTTAATTGCTGGCTTGCTAAGCACCAGGTCAGTGGGGAGAACGATATGGTGGAGCTTGAGTCTATAAAGACACAGTTTCAGGAAACGATAGAACAGTTAGTTCTATTAGGTCTCACAGGGTTGCTGAGAGTTGGAAATACTGGCAGTGGTTTGCTATGTTTCCGTATAGAAGTACTTTTTCTCCTTCCTTGTTCTTAACCCCTCCAAAGGTCTCGCAATAAACGACTTATTTTTCAGTCACCTAGTAACTTTTTCAAAAGCTTGAAGGATCCCCCCAGTTCAGTGAAGCTTTACCTCCTCCAAAGCCCTAGAACAGCAGAGCCGTGGAAGCATAGTGGGTTCCATGTTGTGCTGTTAACCTTGAGGAAGGAGGTCGAAACCACCAGCTGCTGGATGGGAGAAAGATGAGCTTTCTACTCCCTTAAAGAGTTTTGGAAACAGATATGTCGTATGGGGTTACTGTGAGTTGGAATCGATGTGATGACAATGAATAATGAATCTCTAGACATTTTCCCTGCAACTCTTTTGATATGAAAACATTGTCTCACTTTGGGCCTACAGCACAGGACTGGTAAGAGACGCCATTTTTAAGATCAGCAGAGTCTGGTTTGAGTTCAACCAGAAGCTACCTCTTTGACCCTGAACAAATGACTTAACTCCTCTGGGTTTTCATTTCCCCATCTGTAAAACTGGAGGAAATAACTTTTTAAAACCTCAAAAGTATTCTTTTTCTTTGTACTGTATAATTTTTTTTCAATAAATCACTTTATCGGGGGCTCTCATCTCTCTTATAACAGTGGATCAAACAATTGGATCAAACACATTTGTAGATATGTTGCCATCATCATTTTCAAAACATTTTCTTTCTACTTGAGACCTTGGGTATCAGTTCCTCTTTTCCCCCTCCCTCCCCCATGCTCTGATCCTTGTGACTTCTTGATAAAATTTTTTTTTTCACATCTTACACCATCCATGGTCTCCCTTCACCTATGTTTCTGTTGCTCATCCTCCTCGTGGGATGGGAGTTATAGCATTGTTTTCTTTAAAAGGATTAGGCTGACACCGGTGGCGTAGTGATTGAGTAAGGGACTGTGGCCCACTGGCTTGGCTGTTCAAATCCAGCAGCAGAAAGGCAGGGTAGCTCCCACGACCACCAGAGGCCAGTGATGCCAAAAAAAAAAAAGGACTAAAGTAAATGAGGTTGGTAAAGTGCTGATCAGAGTTAATTCCTATTGTCCTATGAACACAACCAAACCTGGAAATGTTTGAGCTGCACTTTATGTGAGATGGCCACCCACACATGAATATGGGAAAGAGGAGCCCAGGAGTCACAGAAGAAAGGGCTTGAGGTATGACGTCTTAAAGTAGTAGTCCAGCTGGGCAGGATAGCACTGAGAACTGAGCGTGAGATACAGCAAGGGGGCAAAGCAGGGCCAGGGGACAAAATACCTTTTGTGAAAATAAGGAGCTTCAAGTCCACCAAGACAGATTCAAAACACCTGCTAGCAAGTGACACAGACAAGTAAGGCCATTCAATGGGCTGCCAGTGAAAAAGTCTGACAACAAAAAATTTTTTCAAAGCAGCAACGCTAACGTGAATAGGAAAATCCTGTTTCCACGAGCGAAAATGGACATCTTTGGGTGACTGCTTTATTTAACTTCATCTGTTTGTCTTACAGTAACAGTTTGTCAATTTGTTAGCAAATCCACATATCTCCACATATCAAATATAGAGACATCAAGAGTGTAAAAACATCATGTCTGAGTACATTTCTTAATTTACTCCAAGTTCATGCCTTACTTTTATGAAAGATTAATCTCTTGACTAGATATCTTAAGCAACTCAGATTTTAATAAAAAGGACAAGTGAATTCAAATTTCAGCCCATTACAATTGACTGGCAGTCTCTGAATTTTCTCAGTTAAAAGAGTTATAAAGTAGAAAATAATTTTAAAAATAAAACTGTCTACAGCACACAAAGTGAATTGGAAATATGGCAATTATGCAGGTAATTAGATGAACCTATCAGTAATATCAAATAGCTCAGGTTGTAACACTCACTAAGTGGCATAATTACCTGATTAGCTTAATAAAAGTAATAAACTAATTCCTAAAATCTATGGCTGAGAGCATTTTAAGCTCTCCAAATTTCTTAAGAGATAGAATGTTCAATCCACTGCCTAAAGCTGACTAAATTAAAATGACAGATTATACCATCCACCTGGCACTAATAAAAGGTAAATATATATATGAAAAATCAAGCAATAGAAACAATAAAAGATTTTACATAATATATAGAAAAGTGACAATTTCTACCTTATATCAAACAGATTTTAACAGTCCCATTTTACAGATGATTACTATACTTAGAGGATGTACCATATATACTAGAGTATAAGCCGACCTGAATATCAGCCAAGCAATCTAATTTTACCACAAAAACTACATTAAAAATGTGCTGAAAAATTTGTCTTATACACAAGTATATATAGTAAGTAACTTGAAAAGGCTTTCTTGTAGCTGGTATTATGAGTCTGAGAAACAGAAAAAAAAATCTACATGCTCACAACTCTATCTTTATCATATCTAATCCACATGGACATTTTGAGGTTAGGTCAAGTTAAAAAAAACAAACAAAAACTTAACATCCACTTATTTCCTCATTTTAAAAAATGAGGGAATTTAATCTCCCTAAAATTAAATGACACGTGCAGGGTTACATAGAACTAAAACTGAAAATCAAATCTCTCCAGATTTCACTAAACCTTCTTACAGTATACTGGCCACATTTGGATCTGCATGCTGACATATTAAGTTACACTTTAGCCAACTAAAACGTCAATGTTTTTTTCAAAGACAATCCAAATCTCACTGTTGGAAGACATAAGTGGTCAAGCAGTAGCTACAAGGTACTGAATTTCATGATTTCAATGTGAGGACAAGAATTTTGACTCTGATCATATCTGAACAACATGCATTAACCAGACAAGCCAAGACACAGCCTGCATCGAGATTGGAAGTTCAACTATCTAAAAACAAGCAAGTGCAAACACCAAGTCTAAAGGGCCACAGACAAGTTCAAGGTTCCAGAGAGAGGACCAGAGCAAAAGCAAATTAGAATAAGCGCGTGCAGCTGACTTCCCAGATAGGGCTGCCCACGTGGTCCTGGAATGGGTTCAGGGAATGCTGGGGAAAGAGGCAGGCTTCCCTCAGACAAAGCAGCAGACTAAGGCTGCCATTCTTTGGAGAGAACTTTTATTTTAACAAAATAGGAGGGGATTGCTTTTGAACAACTGATAGGCCAAATTCTACATTTACAGTAGAAATAACTTAAGAGACACTCCTAGTCCTGTTTATTCAATATTGTGTAACATTATCCATTCTTTACATGAGAAAGTAGGACACAGGAAATGCGGATAGTCACAAAGTCCATTACTGTAAAACATAAGTCTACCACTTACAGTCACTGGCCATATGACAATAGTCAAAACATAGACCATTGCCCTTGAAACTATAAACCATTTTTACAAACCAAGCATACATTACAGAGATAGTCTTCAATTCTCTAACCCAAGTGACTAGAGTTACTGCTAATCTGTCAGCACTTCAAATTGTCTTGAGGTTTTTTTAAAGGTCTAAACATCATATAAAACCTAAAACACTATGCATAATGTTTTCAATTCTTAATTCATATATATCTTCAAATCTTGTTTTAAATTAAACACACATGTAGATGCAGACACACATATAACTGCATACAGTAAACGTACCTTTAAATCACTTCCTGGTAATGTGCCCACTCCGTCTTTCCAGTCCATAACGCTAAACACATCGAACTCTTGACCACTTGCACTAGAAGCAGACTCAGTCATGTTTTTCTTTTTAGCTGGAAGGGGAAAGGAAAAGTAAAACATATTCCTAATGTTCCAAATATGAATCACTGTTCACTTAAGTTCCCCTTATGTATTTTTCTTCAAAACATTCTCCCATATCCACCACGTCTGAAAAATGACAGCTTCAAAATGATGACTGACTTTGTTTTACGGCATAATTCAAGATAATTTATATAAGAGGAAATGTTTTATTACAATTTTGAAGAGAAAAAGTCAAGGTAAAATTCTGCTGTGCTTTTAAGAGAAAGGGAATTCCATTATTCATATCATATTCTTCGCGTAACACGAAGAGGAACTGTGCTTTGCCCTCTCTCTTGTTTTTCCCTATCTTGAGATACTGAAAAGTAAAATGGCACTCAGATGAGGTAGAGAATTAATATAAAATGTTGGCAATGGGATAGAAAAGAGGTAATTTGTACAAAAACAAGAGAATACAGTCCACTTTGGGCTATCACTAAATTTTCCAATTCAGTGTAAGGCCAGGGGCACCGTAGAGCAGTTTCACTGTCACAGGGGATCACCACGGGTCACATCAACGGAAAGGGATCCAACAATGACAACTCTCCTCTGAGTTGTTTTCCAGGGAGCCCCTGGGTGGGCTTTAACCTCTGGCCTTTGGGCTACTGCCTGGAGGCTCACATTCCACCACCAGGGCCCCTTGTCGCATGTGTAGTATGAAACCAAGGAACTCCAAGAGCCACAGGTCCTAAGTGTGAATGGAAGTACCAGCATGACATAATGTTTACCTATTTCCTGTTTCCTCACTAAGAAGGTCTAGAAAGAACACCCTATCAGGAGCAATGAGCAGCTTAGTGTCCAGAACACAGTCTCTAAATGAACCAAGTCTCTTCAAAGAAAGAGCAGATTTCTGGTCAGTGACAGGAAGTGTGCAAGATGATTCTGCTGCATCTTGTCAAAGCAGAAAGGAAGCTTTCAAAAACAACAGAGGTCACTATCACAAGAACCCAGGAGCCTAGGTGACTCTAGAGGCTCCTGCTGGAGTCCATTTAAATCAGGAGAGCACAATGGCACTCAAGCAACCTGTAACAGTCACTGATCACACAACTTTTGCCATACAAACTCTATCTCAGGGTAATCAAATCATATGTCTCTTCAGACAGCATGCCAGCAAATGCAGGAAGAACTAGAGTGCTGCCATTTATAATCCTTAGTAAGAGTGGCCCCAGGTAATGGTTATCCACGGCTAAGAGCTAAGAAAACAAACAGGAACACTATCTATGAAGCAAGGTGGCCAGGAAAGACAGACAGAAGCCTATTTACAAGAAACACCAGAGATACGGTGCATGCTAGATCATACCTTAAAGATACAAGGAGCAATATGGAGATGACCAAGAAAGTCAAAAGCAGCATTTTGTGTCAAGACCCTTGAATATCAGAGACAAAGCTCTGCTCATAAAAATGCTAACACATGATGTGCCAATGTGTCCTCTGCACTGTGCTGCACTGATGGCACAAGAGGGTAAAAACGTTTGCAGTCATCATTGTATGGTTTCACTTACACTAAACATATTTCCTCAATCCTAATTCATGGATATAGGATACCCTGTACAATCCTGAGTATCACACTCCAAGGAAAGCACATGTAAAAGCTTGAGATGAGAGGTAGGCACAAGGATCCCCTCCCCCTGACTGCTTATGGACTGAATTGTGGTTATGAAGATTTGGCAAACATTTTGTCAAAAACAGATAAAAGTGAGACCGATGACATTTGTTGCTAATGAGAAAATTTTATCTTTTGAGAGAAAATCATAAGTTTGAAAAGCTTCTATCTATAAGAACTTGACAGCTTACCAATAGCTAAAGATTTTTCTAAGGAGATGGGTGACAATTCTAATGAATGTGCTTTTTTAAAGTACTGAAAAATGAAATGTGTCAACATGTGGAAGATCCCTACAACATAGTGAAGCAGTATCTTTGCAAATGGCCAATGTAAAAAAGATATGAAATTAAGTACATGCAAAGGATGTACTCAAAGTGGGAGAGACCAATGGATTTTGATGTAACCTTGCATGAAACATTCATCGACAGGGTTTCAGTTGCACAGCACCATCATGAAGGAACTTCCACTTGTGAAGTTCAGTGTACTGTCAGAGACACCAGGCTCCTTCCACCAAGCCCATACCTGCTTAAAGCCAGAGTTTCTTCATATACTTCAATCAAAACATACTGCAATGGGTTCCATATTGAGAATTCAACCACCTTTTCTGTTGTTTTGAAAACTATGGTTTTATTTCAAACAAGCTTATAAAAGCTTATACAAGCTAACCAGTAATAAGTTTATCGTTGTTATTTTTAAAAAAATACTTCACCTGCTGTAAAAATATAAATTTTACAGGAAAGAGATGAGCCAGTCGAGGTACAGGATAGCACTAATAAAACACACAATTTTCCTTAATTCTTTGGTGCTTCCTTTCCCCACTATCAAGACCTCAATTCTACCTTACAAATTGGATTAGAACAGAATATGCAAACTGCTACAGACAAGAGCCCACAACTCAGGGAATCCAGGATCGAAAAGACCCTCAGGGCCAGCAGGGAGAGTAGAGAAACCAAGAGGATTAGGGAAGAGTTGGGGAGGAAGGGGGAATTGATCACAAGAATCAACCTAGATCCCCCTCCCAGGGGACGAACAATGGGAAAGTGGGTAAGGGGCAACGGAGGATGATGTAAAATATAGAAAAAATAGTCTGCAACTTACCCAGGGTTCTTGAGGGAGGGCAGGTGGGGGAGGGCGGGGAAAGAAATGGGAGTTGATAGCAGGAGCTCAAGTGGGAAGAGAATACTTTAAAAATGATGATGGTGGCCTATGTGCAAATGTGCTTGACACAATGGATGAATGTATGGATTGTGATGAGGTGTAAGAGCAGCCAATTTTATTTTTATTTATATATCATTGCCCTCTGGTGGTGATGGGAGCTACCCAGCCTTGCTCCAGGGGAGCTGCTGCTGGATTTGAACTGCCAAGCCCATGAGCCGCAGTCCTGCACTCAACCACTACGCCACCGGGGCTTTTTTTTAAAAAAGACACCCCCTCCACCCCCGAGAAAATGACAAAGAATGAAGATGAAGAACAAATGAGGAAATTTGACATTTAGATTTTAAAAGAATTAAGAAGGCAGATTCCAATAACACAATTCTGAGATCTTATATGGTTTCTGACTCAAACTGATAAATAAAAGAATTTAAAGAGATTGGTACTATGGGAAGAGTTAATATTAACTAGTATTTGATGACGCTACCAGAATAAGGTTGAATTTTTATTAGGGGAATGAGTAAGAAAAGAAATGCTCCTCATATATTAGAGATACACATTGAAATTAGCAGAAAAATGACATAATAAGAGAATTTATTGTACACATGAAATTATTCAATGGGGGTAAAGTGGTCAATAGTGGTGATATGCTGCTATTAACTGATATGTAAAAGGTCCTAGTAGTTCATATATACTTGAGAAACTCTATGATAAAAATATTTTTTGGGGGGGCTGAGCCCCGGTGGCGTAGTGGTTGTATGCGGGACTGCGGCCCACTGGGACGGAGGTTCAATTCCAGCAGTGGGGCTGGGCCTCCTACTCCCACCACCGGAGAGCAGTGATGCCCACAAAAAAAAAAAAAAATTTTTTTTTGTTTTGGTAAAAGCATAGTCTCCCAACATATGAATATGAGGTAGCTTCAGAAAGTACATGGAAGTATCCCACTAAATTCTCATTTCATTTTTTTCCATGAATATGATATAAATGCATTATAAAATCCTGTTTCTGTGCCTTATAACTATTTTTTGTTGAACTTTAATGAATCTTACAATTTAACCCTCAAAACAGGAAGTAGTATTAATTTTCATAAATGAACATTAATTTTAGAAACATCGAAGACACTGAATGAATTAAAATGTATACTTAAACTGTAAGTGTATGACATAAAGATTTGCAATGAATCTGACTATCCTAATGATAATAAAATTAAAATGTTTTTTTCCCCCTGACAGACAATAGAGAGATGGAAACATTCCTCTGATCTTCCCCCCAACCCCTCCTGGGGTGGGTAAACTGGATAAAACCTAAGTGCTCCTTCACAAAGAAAAGTTTACGATCCTTGCTGGTAAAATCTCTAGATAACCAGAGTCTCACTTCCAATATTTTCTTTGACAAGTGAAATGCAAGGAAATGTTATGAAATCCTCAGCTGCGCCTTCTATGACCACTCTGGGTTGGTACATTCTCTGCAATTTTAACAGACACCATTTGCTCACCAGTTACTCGGTGTCAGGCATCATACAAACACTTTTTACATTTTAATTCCATCCCATACACTCCTAGAGAAGGATTCACAAAAATTACCATTTACGTAACACTTTCATTTTTTCTTTAATCACAAAGGATAGGTGTGATTACCATCTAGGATATATACACTGTATAAGGAACCCAAACCCCAAACCACTGCTTTCGAGTCAATTCCAACTCAGAATGGAGCAGAACTTGCCCTCTGTGGCTTTCTAAGGCGGGAAGTCCTGAGGGCTGCAGAAAGCCTCATCTTTCTCTGGCGGAGCAGCTGGTGGTTTCAAACTGCTAACCCTGATGTTAGCAGACAACACCACTAGGAATTCTGTAGAAAATAAGATGCAGAGAATTCTAGAACTTACCAAAACCACACCTGGTGGTAGCAGTAGGATTTGAACTCAGTTTGTCTGGTTCCAACTCTGAGATTTTTTTTCTCTCAAATACTATCTAACCTTTCTTCTTGTTTCCTCTGAGTATCTGGCAAAACTGCACCCCACCCAACCCCCCCCTCCCCACACACACAACCATGGAACACAACAAATACATAAACCATATTGTGATAAAATTTTTGTGTCATGCATTTCAGGACATCATGTATTCTAAGTACTATTGGAATGTCATTCAGACATATATGCAATCCAAGCATGTTTTGCTGTTTCCTCCTTACGAATAATCAAGGTATAAAATTCACATCAGCAACAATCCTATTTGTTTAGCAGGAGTAAGAGAAAAGCTAGTACTGTTCAAAACCTACATTAAGTGTGGAAAAAACTTAATGCCTCCTTTCTCTGTTACAAAATATTGCTAATGATACAGATGAGAGGTAACTGAAAAAACACCAATGCTCATAGTGCATTTGAAGTTTGTTCTACCAGGTCAAACTTTTCATCAAGCTTTCTATTTAGAGGCTCAGAAAGGACTGCCTAACATTGTGAGACAAAAAAGACCTGATTTGTGGCAGACTGCCCAAGTTTTGCCACCCCGATCAGGCACCTGCTCACGCAGCCATCTCAGTGTGCCCGTGTCTGACAAAGAGCGTGACTCTCTTGTCCCACGCTTCACTCACCTTGCTCTGTGCGACTGCTTTTTGTTTCTGAGAATGAAGAAGGGCAATGAAAGGACAGCAACTTGATGGCGTAGAAGAGGTGAAGAAAAAAGGGAGGTGTTGTCAGCCATCCAAACAGGTGAGTGTGGAAAATGTTTCCAACAATGGAATTGCAGATTTAACAAATCTATTAACTGTAATGGAGAGTACTTTGAAGGTGATAAGGTTGTTTTATATATATATATAAATTTAATATAAATGGGGGTACCCCCTCGTAATATATGCTACCTATAATTAAATCCCTAACATGTGTGAAAATTATTTCTATCTCTGGTTTATGGACACTTTAGATAAAATATTACAGCACAAAATACTGTAGTTATCATTGTTTTTTTCCTGAATAGGCTCTTTTGGTGTAGTGGTTATGCATGGAAAGTCAGTGGTTTAAACCCAACAGCCGGTCTGTGGGAGAACGGGGCTTTCTACTCCCATATGCGGTTCATCTCAGACTTCCACGCTGGGCGTTCTACCCTGTCCTCTAAGACCAATGACTCAGATTGGACTCCATGGCAGTAAGTTTGGTTTGGGGGGTGGCAGAGGGGTTAGTTCCAAGGAGCTGGGTATTGAAGATATCCCTCATGACCAACTTTTCCAAGATGTCATTCCACTCTAACCTGCCCCCTCCCTCTCCCCATAGTATTCTCTCATGTCCCTGGACCCTACAATTCACTGCCAGGTCTCAAAGAAAGTCATGAAACTTGAATCATCTCACCTGGCTGTGTACTGATCGAGTTACAAATCCAAAGGCCAGGCAGAAGCAAGCTAAATGCACAGCCCAGAGCCCAAACCCAAAATGTCCAAAAATCAAAGCATGTCTCCGGTTTCTACCAGTGTGCTGTCAGGAAATAGAGGTCACAGAAAGGGACAGCCCTCATAGATGTGTAACTTTTATTTTCCCACGGATTATGGCTCCAAGGGCAACTTAAAGCCATCCCCCCTAGTAGGACTGAGTCTAAGGAAGAACACTTTTCGCCTTAATCCTGTAACAGAACTCTCTCTAATATGGGATGATAACCTCAGCATAGAGGCTAGAATTTACAGAACATGACAAAAGGGATTATGGCTAGAAGTAACTGAGTATACCTCATTAAAGTCTAAGTGGCTGCTACACAGTAGGCATTCCTGTACCATGCATTAAAGAAAGGATACGTGGTCTAGTGTGAACGACTAAACTAAGTGGTTCTGCTAACCAAACGGTCAGCAGTTTAAACCTACTAGCAAGCTTTAAAGGGGGTAGAAACGAACTTGCAAATCCTCTGTGGCAGTTCTACGCTGTCTTACAGGTTCAATATTAGTTGGAAAGTAAGAATCAAATGGATGGCAGTGGGACTACCTTCTATTAATTTGATAATTTATCCACGAAACAATATTATTTAAATAGCAACTTCTGGTTCTGTTTCATCACAAGTCTGTTGTTTGCATGCACACCAACAAAAGTCTTCACTTAAATAGATCATGTCCATACAAATTGAGGAATAGTTGTTTTTAGTATTCAAAAACATGTTTATGTGTCTCTCGCTATTCCTGGGTAATACTCCATTTCCCAAATCTAGCCTATATTCTATGGGCCACACACACACAAAACATGGGTGGGTAAGAGTCACTCATAAACTACAAAAATGCATTTGTTCTGTAGAACATTCCATGCCAAATCTCCTTGTCAATGGCACTATGATTTCCCAACTTAAAGGACACCAAGATTGCACCCCTGTGCTACCAGATAAAATCCAAAATCCAAACCATTGTCATTAAGTCGATTCTGACTGACAGTGACCCTATAGGGCAGAAAAGAATTGCTCAGTGGGTTTTTGAGACTGTAAATCTTTGCAAGAGGAGAAAGCCTCATTTTTCTTCCTCAGAGCAGCCTGCTGATCTTGTGGAAAGCATCCCAACACATAACCCAACTAAGCCACCTGAGTTCTCTGCTTTTAGATGTCCGATGTTCTTCCTACCCAGCTCCATTTCCCCCACCCCCCCAAGGGTCTAAGAAACTGCTTTTTTCAAAAGGGGTGTCAGGCTGAGCCCCGGTGGCGTAAGTGGTTGGGTGCGGAACTGCAGCCCGCAGGCTTGGCGGTTCAAATCCAGCTGCGGCTGGGTAGCGCCCAGGACCACCAGAGACAGTGATGCCCACAAAAACAAAAAAAAAAAAAAAAAAAAAAAAGAAAGGAACAAAAGGGGTGTCTTTTGGATGTAAGTGTCTGCCAAAGAACAACACTGCAGCTTTTGATTCCCATTAACCGACAATGCCGTGTCAACCAATAATCAAATTCATGGGGAGTGATGCCCAAACATGCTGGTGGCAGGGTCGTGGTGGTGGTGGTGGTGGTGGTGCTTATGAGTTGCTGACAATTCTCTGTAGGTACAAGCTATTGCAGCTAGCACCTGAGCAATTGGATTAGACTCTCAGAAGTCACTGTCTGGTTAAAGAGTTGAGCCTAATTTTTACTTACTTATATGATAATTCTCTTAGGCAAGCCTTCAAATGACATACAACACCATCCACAAAATGTTCTCCTCTATTGCACTACTGTTTGTCTCTAAACCAAACCTGTATGCGATATTGGATCTATTAGGCGAGTCCCCTTAATCCTCATGTACACACAGGCACACCTTGGGAATAGCCCAGGTCTGTTTCCAGACTACCACAATAAGAAAAATTTCCCAATAACGTGACACAAAATTTTGGTTTCCCAGTATAGAAAACTTGAGGTTACACTAAACTGTAGTCTATTAAGCTTGCAATAGTAGCACTATGGAAAAGTTTGAAATTTGGTAAGCATTACCAAAGTGACGGATGCAAAATGAGCATATGCTGTTAGAAACGTGACCCTTGGGTAGACATGCTCCATGAAGGGTGGCCACAAACATTCCATTTTTTTTTAAAGCACTATCTACAAAGTACAAGAAATGAGGTATGTCTGTAAATCATTGACAGTCCCAAACTACTAGCTATCACTAGTATTTTAGAAACATTAGAGATAAAACTAGTTGACACTTTGCATTGAAAAAAAAAACATCTACAGGCTGTCCATGATGACCTTTATAAATAAGGTGAAAATAACTTTTGTTCTTATTATGAATCAGAAAAACAAACCAAAGAAATAGCTAGTTGATGACAGCATGAGGGAAATGTGTTTCCAGAAGTGATAGGCCCTAGACACAAAATAGAAATTTCAGAAACATTAAAGACTGACAGTCCAATGCATTGATGATTCAGACGGTGTGAACAAAACTACCAAATGCTCCCACAGGAACTAAGTAGGGTGCATTTGTTTCAATAGCTACTCTAGATAGTATAAAAATGACTCAAAAAGTGAGATAAGTCATTAGAGGTCTAGAGAGATCAGTTCAATGTCTGAATTATTCTTTGGTACTTTTAAGGAAGGAATTTTGTGCTACAATGATTTTTTTGTTGTTGTTGAGAATCTGCAAGGGTGTGCCATTTTCACTAGAAATAAAGAGAGTTTATGCAGCTCTTCATAATTCTCTCACACCACATAACTTCACTGATACCTGCCATGAGTGGATAAAACTGAGGTCCTCGGGGAGCTCCTGGGCACTGAATCATACATCATAGTCAAGATAAAGAACCAGCCAAGGAACTCACAGCCCTGGGAAAGAGTCTCAGTAGGGTATACTCAACTAACAACAATGAAGGGCAGGCCTTTGTCTATAACCCAAAAGTCTAGGCAAGCAGATATGAGAAGGAAGAAGGAATGTAGCCATTCCTGCTCAAAGCGCTGTTTACAAAATGGAGCATATGAAAGAATGTCTAGATAACATTCAGTTAAATGGTTCTAAGATTATTGGTTGCTTCCACGGCTATATTTTATGGTTCTGAAGTTATCAAGCACATTTTTTTTCAAGAGAAGGTACAGAAATCATTGAGTTTGAGTTACTCCGAAAGATGCCATTTTAATATCAGATTAAAATTCTATCATTCAGATGACATGACAATGAACAAAACCAGTTTTCAGTTCCAGGTGGTCCGGAGGGGCAAAGCACTTTTAATGGAGTGTGAGTTACAACAATGAACCAAACAAAGCCAAGAATGAGGGTAACACTGCAAACAAGAGTCAACTCCACTATGGGAATTCAAGGTCTTGATGCTCTGCAGTGTCCAGTTAGCACCAACAACTTGAGGGGATTTTTACTATCTGCTATTAAAACATTGCTGTCGGATCCTGAGAGTATCCGGTCTTTCATGTGTTAACTTGCAGGTGGGTTTGGGATCTCCACTACTTCCCCACCCCTCCACATTGATTTGGTCACTTGATTTTTAATTTCTTGATTTTAAAATATCTGGTCTTTAATGTGTTAACAGACACTTAACACCAGACAAGAAGACCTGGTGGTAAAAGCAGGTTTAAATGTTTGACTGCCAGAGGCAAAGTCAGTGTTTCAACGTAGTAGCCACTCCAAGGAGGCTGTCTGCTCCCTTAGAGCTTTACAGTCGCGGAAGCTTCAGGAAGCAGTTCTGCTCTGTTCCTTAAGGTCCTGAGGAGTTGGAATCGACTCAAGGACCAAGAGTTTGGCTTTTTAATTTTGTGAAACAAGGCGCTACAGTTACTAAACAGACAAAAGACTGGAGGTCCAAGTCCACTTCTGAAAAAATGCTTAGCCATCAAACTAGAAAAATCACGAAGTACTCTTCTCACACACTGGCTGCCATCAAGAGCTGGAGTAAACATGAACTGGTTTGGTTAACCAGGTAACTACAAACCTGGTGGATAGTAACAGGCAAAGGGTCTTTAGAAAGTTCAAGGAGAACTAGAAGGAAAACAAAACAATCTTCCCATAAACTTTTAGAAGCCTGCATGTTGAATCCATACTCCCAACCATCACTCTTTAGAAGTAACATCGAAAAGGACTAGCCATTGTTAAAGACCTTGTTAAATTGGCATGTTTTCTGATTTTAACATCAGCAGGTGTATTTTGAGGCCCCATAAACACCACCCACAGAATCAGAACTTAATCGACAGCACCAACACCACATCACAGCCCACTCTGCTGCCCAGCCTTCCTTCATAGGCACAAATCAAATACTAGAGCTTCAAAATTTGCTACATCTCCTTAGTTCCCCTTTCTGCATCCCCTCCACCCCCTACAGCACTTCCTTCCTTTCCTCCTTTCCATGTCCCTCCCCAAAATTTGGCAAGTGATTACCTGGTTACTTTGGACAACTCTATCTCTCAAAATGTGAATTTCTGCTTCAGTAAGTGTGAATAATAATAGCTGGTCAAACCACTCAGATTGTTGAGATCTCCTGAGTGATCTTACAATCCTAGGCAGATACCTTTTCTTTGTTTGTATTTTAATTTCACTTTTGTTGAATTCTATTTTTAACAGTTCTATTGTCTTATAATTCACAGCATATAATTCATTAGTTAATCAAATCAAGAAGTGTTGTAAAATCATCACCATAATCAATTATAGAACATTATCTTCTTTCTTGTACTCTTTGTTTTTAAGCTTCCCATTTTCCATCAACCATTCCTGCCTTAATAACATTTCAGAAGTATAGACCACTTTTATTTAAACATATCACAAGATTATTGATGTTAGAGGAAAAGCAAATATTTTCCTGCTAGCTAACAGTTAAATATTCACATTTCAATGGCTCCTGAAAGGACTAGTCATCTTTCTTAAAAGAATCATACCTCCCAAATGTGGGAGTGAAGGGAGGGAGCTGGACATAACGGCCACAGGGGGCTGCTTCCCTGGGGGAGACACAGATAGTCACACCAGTTAAATAAACTTGAGTAAAAGATGAGGCTAACATTCAGCTCCCCCAAACACAACTTTTAGTCAGCCAATTAGGAACTTTTGGCAGGCCCCAGATGCTTGCACTGAGGTAAATGTAACACAGTGACCTTTGCAGGAGGCACAGAACTCACTGATGGCTTTACACAACATTATGCTAACTTGGATTTCCTATAGCACACTCCTGATGCTATTATTACTACACTATATGGTATGCTCCATGGAAGCCCTTTTTTGGAAAATGCTAAGCTATGGAAAATACATCCAGGAAATAACATGAAAGCAGTTAGTGTTCTAGAGGTTAGAGGGGATTCATCTTCAGGCTAGATTTAACTACAAGGATGCTACATTTTGACCTAGATCAGAACCTGTCTCCATGTATAGAGATCTGTGATGTCTAATACAGAAGGCTGCCCTTAGGATATGAAGTCCAGGCTCAAATAAGTGACTTTCGGATAGTGGGCCATATCTATTATTTTCAGTTCTGTTTGGTTGTTTATTGTTTTCTGATTTGCTCTCTAGTGCCAGTGGGACACCAGAAAGGACCACAATATCAAACAAGAGAATTCATATATCCACAAAAACAGAGCCGTACAAGAGGAAATCATGCAAAGCCATAAGCCTAACATAACATTAAAAGGATACAGATGTACTGTAGCGGAAAGTTTCTCCTTTGCTTTTTCATTCTAAAAGAATCCTCACAGATAACAGCCAATGTGACTCTCACAACTACCTTTTATGCCTGCTAAGGATTACTATCCTCATTTTACAGTTGAGAAAACTAAGGGCACTCAGAAAAAGTTGCCTCTCCCAAGCGCTCCCCTGTAGGTCTACACTACAGTACTAAGGACATGATACATTAGTCCACACAGACATAGTGACAGAGCAAAGGCTGCAATCCTGGCTTCACTTTGACTATCTGCACAAACGTCTAAGTCACCTCTCATTAGCCTAGCACATTCACCTGTAATACAGAGAAGACCTAGCAGCACTTCAGAGATTTAAAAAAAAATTTAAATACACATGTTAAAGTGCTCTGTAAACAGGGGAGACTCCGAACATGACAGAGAGTAATGCTGAAGAAGATAAGCTGCCCTGTAGGGTCCACATTCCAGACAAGCACCACAGCTCAGCAGTTGTCTGAAGCTTCCAGAGGCAGATATCTGTAAGAGGGGTGCAAAGCAAGCGCACTGTATAACAGGCGATAGCTTCTACTACCTGTGCTTCAAAGAGCCCCAGCTGCTATGCCCAGCAGTCCCAAGCTGAAGGCAGGACAAACAGGGGTTGAGAAAAATGGTAAGTCTTAGCTTAGTGAGCAAGTACATTTCAGCATGGAATTTGGGAGATCAATGCGAGGCCGACCACTTTCCATTTTGCTAACTAAAGGAAAGAACATTGTAACCACCCAAAAAATGAAAGAACGTAATCGCTGAGTAACTGCCCAAGAATAGGGCACTGGCAACCTTAAGGGGTGTTTTGTGCTAAGGAGGCCGAAAATGGCCCTCACATGCCAACTGTACTTCACAGACCTGCTTTCAAGGATGCCGGGTGCAGATGCAAACACAAATCATGGGGGGAGACAGTGGCAAAAGGCCAGCAGAATGGAAATACACGAAAGCAATAGGTCCTCGGGGTCTAGAAAACTACAGAGCTCTGGAAAGGGGCTGAGTGACTCCACACCCTGTTACAGTACCTATTACCTTGCATTGTGATCACCAGCTTAGAGAAGGTGGTAGAGACAAGAAACCATGATTTATTATTATTTTCTTCCTCGGTGAAGAGTCACCCTAACCACAAACTCCCTGCCATCATGTCAATGCAACCTTGTAGGACAGGGTAGACTGTCCCTGTGGGATTGCAAGCCGCCAACTCTTGACAAGAATAAAAAGCCTCTCCCTGGAAGGATGGTGGTTTCTAACTGCTGACCTTGCAGCTTGAACGCACAACCGGTAAGCTACTTGAGCTGCTCTACAGCCGCCGTAGGTATCAATATAGTTTATCAATGAACTTTACTATTTTTTTTAATTAGGGGAAAATGCAACAGACAAATTGGAGGATGGGCTGGGGAGCAGGGAATTTAGAGAAAGACCCCCCCCTTTGTCCATCTAGCTCTTATTTTCAAGTGACAATTCTTACTAACAATTGGCTACTAAGTATTTATTTACCTCTGGCAGAAGTGCAACATTACTGTTCAAAGAAACTCTCCTTATTTAGACGTCAGTGGAGAACACATCAAAAGACGTTAAATTCAAACCTCTTTAAACAGGCTTATTCAATAAGGATAAGAGAAAAATCTAAACTCACACTTGAAGCACCTCTCAACAAATATATTGCTACAAAGAAAAAATTTCCTTTCAAATCAAGCATGACAGATAGCAGCTTTGATATTCTACCCCCCTGCCTGATAAGACTCAGAATCACACATGTATTGGAACTGAGCTCGGCAGAGAAGAGGGTGAAGTTCTGCCCTGGGGGCCCAAGTACATAGATTTGTGGTAGACAAAACACTAGATCATTTCAATGTGAGAACTGAAATCTTAGAACCATCAAAAACAGCATTCCTGAGAACCTGCCTCTTCAGTCCACATCAAGTAGCTATTTCAGGAGTAATTAATGCTATCTTTGTTTAGATAATCAATTTTTTAAAAAAATGTTTCCCTCTTATTGGTAATGCAAAAAATGAAAACAAATAAGAACACTTCTCCTTTATTGGCGAGTCACAAGTGAATGAGAACTATTCCAATGAATTATCTGATTTGCTGCTTTTTCTGCCAATGAGATGATCTGCAAAAGTCGCTAGAGGCAGCCCTTACAAAAATCTCAACTTCCTGCCCTGTAGTTTGTTACTGTGGAGGATGAATTATCTGAGATTATGAGGCCTAACCTACTTACTTCCTCTAACGTCGGAACAGAAAATGAAAAATACCTTTCAAGAAATTCAAGGGGGGGAAAAAGTACGTTAGAGTGCACACTGAAACTGAAATCACAAACTGCCAGTAGCAGGGACTATGGCATATTTCACATACATGTACAGACTGTAAAATATCTCAATCTGAAGCAGAAATACCCTTAAAAGTGCTGTCATATCATCAACTTACTACACTAGAACGATAATAATAGAAACTCTACATCCATTAAGAAATTCACAGAGGCTTAAAAAGAATGAGATCCTGTTCTGACACATATATTTCTATGCCTGTGTTAAATATAAACTTAATTAAAAAAAAACATACACATACACACTAGTAGTACTTTGTTCTTTTTTCCTATTCCATTCTGTAAGTAGTCCCTTGTCTTTCTTATTTTACTTTAAATTTTATACACTGTAGAGTTGAAATGAAAAGACTTAAACACTTGACTTCTCTTTTGTATGTAGTAAATTAGATTTGACCAGATTTTGTTTCTCTGTGTCTAAGAGCTTATCTTGATAACCATTTGCAGCTAACCTCCTTATCAATAGATTGAACAGCTAAGCTTCAATGAGCTCTGCCAAATCAGACCACAAAGCAAAAGGATAAATTATTTAGATCATTTCACAACCAGACCAAATTGACCACTTAAGAATTTCAATTCATTGTTCAGAGTTCAATTGATTTTACAGAGGAGAGGGAAAAAAAATGAACTGATTTTAAGCCTGAATTATCCTATTCAAAATGTTCTTCTAGTAACTGAAGTGGTTTAATTCCATAGAATCAGACATTCATAAAGGTATGGTCAATTTATGAAAAGACCTGGAACATAGTTGCTCAGAAATATTTATTGCTAGCAGGGTTTCATCAAAGGGAAAACAGCTCATTACCCTACAATGAATATATCCTATGGTATACTTCTAAATCAGATCCAAGTTTTGCCTAATGCACCATAACTTCTATAATAGTGACATTATGTAAGTCCCATTACAACACAGAAGCAACCAAAAAGTCAAAAAAGACCCTTCATTTTATTGTACAAACATGGGGCATACTCTTCTGGTGAGGAAGGATAACAGCCGTAATTATAGCCTTATTGCCAAGGATCTTAGTCATATTCCCAGTTTTCTTATTAAAAGTTTTTATTTCAACTATATACAATTGGACACTACTTTCCCTCCCCGTTCCCACTACATTATCAATCACTCTAGACTTCTGAGTTAACTATATACTTGAGCCTATTTCAGTTAAATTCATGTTGTCCTTTTTCACTTTTAAAAGGCATCCTAGAGCCTTACTATATCTCTTCTACAAAGAACAGAATATCTCATATAAGTTAATTCCAGTGACTCTCCATTCTAATCAGAGAAATGTGTTAACAACTTGTTTTAATTTCAAGGTCATGGGCAAGGCAAGGGATTCTCTTCAGGGTAACTCAAAACTTGGTCTTTTCCCAGTTTTTGGTTAAAAAAAAAATGTAAAGGAGTAAGGGTCTTCCTTTAATCTTTTCCCCCTTCCTCTTACTTGTAGTCGATCATATACTAAAAAACCAGTCCACAGAGCAGATACACTGATCTTTATGTTCTTGGAAATATCCTAGAAACTATCATTTCAAGATTCAGAAATTTGACTACACAAACCAATCACAGATCAGTATCCATTTCCCTGGCTCTGTCTCCTTCCACGGGATATAAAATGGTAAGTCAGTATTTCTGTGGACCAAAGTACTCTGATAGACGAATAATAACACCACATATTCCAGGTTATTGGGAGTACTGGCGAGAATACTCAGTGCCCAGCACAGTTCTTGGGCATAATGTAAGATACTCAGTAAATGCTATTTGAATGACAGAGAGCACTGAGCTTAGTCCTTGACATTCAAAAGACAATTAAACATATGAGGAAGCTTCAAAAATTCATGAGAAAAATTCCATTATTTTTTAAATTCCATTTTTCCATGAACTTCTTGCACAATATATGAGGCATCCGACCCCCCCAAAAAAATCCCAGATTTTCTTTTATCCCCATCCCGACCCTAAAGCTATGTATCTATTTTAGTTTACAAAGTAACTAAATTATCTTCAAAGCTTTCTCCATTTCACCTAATAGATTTGTCAAATCTGTGATTCCATTCTTGAAAACATGTTTCAAACTCATGTTTGGATGGCTGAGAGTGCCATCCTTATTTTTACCTTTCACCTCTTCTACATAGTCTAATCATTGTCCTTTCATTCACAGAAACAAACACATCTATCTCACAGAGCAAGGTCAGGTGAATAAAGTAGGTGGGAAAGACATGCGTACTGTTTTTTGCCCCAAACTGATGCACGGAGGAGGCTGCATAAGCAGGTGCGTTGTCCTGGTGGCAAAACCATCCCTCCAACCCACCCCAGCCACAAATCAGGTCTTTTTTTTTTTTGTCGCACATTGTTATGCAATCTTTTCTGAACCTCTAAATAGAAAGCTTGATTAACAATCTGACCAGCTGGTGGAATGATTTCAAATGTACTATCCCCCTCACATTAAAAAAAACACAGTATCTGATTTTGGGGGGGATACCTTCTTGTATACTGAATATATCCATATATACTTCATATACTATTGTATCTAATATATAATTGCTTTACAGTGTTTTTGCAGAGAACTCCTTCCTCCAGAGTCCCTATCAGCTGAGCATGTTTTACTATGATACTTACCCACTCATTCCCACTTTAGCGGGAGCTGTGTTGTGTTAATTACCAATGTATGTGTTTGCATTCGCTCTCCCTCTAGGACCTAGACTCTAGGTAGACTGTGACTACACTGGGAGCACACCAAGGGCAATTCCTGTTGTTTTTCTGTAGACTGATACATTCACTCACTCAAACATAGGTGTTGACTATGTGAAGCATTTTCCCTAAAAGATCTACACATGACAAATATAACTTCTAAAATAAAAAAGGGCCATGAGAGAACTGATGCCTTAACCCAAGAAAAAAACTGACTTCCAGTATAAATGGGAGAAAGAATAGCAATAAAGCATTCTACAGAGCATATATAATATACCTGTCACTCTGACAATCATTTTACAGGTCTACTTCCCCGGAAGAGATAGATTCATCAACAAAAGTCCTACTTCAACACAACTTCAGCTTTAGTCAAATTCTTCTCTGAAGACCTTGTTTCATCTCCAAAATTGTTTCTTAACTGGGAGTGGCCCACAACTTTTCTCAATTTGACTTCATAAATCAAACATGGTCCATTATGAAGGGTCCCCTTTTCCTGACATTGTACTTTACCTCCATCTACTTCCCTTTGCTACATAGATGTCACAATCAATACAAACTAGTTCATAGTCTGCCACTACCGATGCATATCCACCTGTGCCAATGAAATAATTTCATTCAACTCAGCAAAGAGCTAACCTGAGATTATTCCCATTAGACAGTGAAGAATTTAAAAAAAGAAAACATAGCTTCTAGTAAAACACAAACACACACAAATAAGCATATTAAATAAGACTTAGTGCCATCCATTCAATAGCAACCCTTTAAGTCAGAGTAGAACAATCCCACTGGGCCTCCAAGACTAAATCTTTGTGGAAGTAGACCGCTTCCTCTCTCTCCCACAGAGAGACTGATGGGTGTCTAACTCCGTGTCTAACACACTAACCCAACAAACAGTTCTCTCTACACACCATAGCTCCTCCTACACCATCACCCCAAGTGCTTTTGAGAAAAGAGTTCCCTATTCTTAGCCAGTAGGGGTTTTCCCCATTAAGTCACTTTATGAATACAATGGCTAAATAATCATCCTTCCATAGATACACAACCAGAAATTTCTTAATAGTAGGTGAACAGCTTCTTAAGCATTTCTAGAAGCTATGCATTCAAAAGCATTATAATATATTGTGCTTTGTGAATTTAAATATATGGCATGGCACTGTATCAGTTCACCCAAAATTCATGCTTCCTGGCTCACTGGATCCAAAGACACTTGGAGCCCTTACTCTTTTATCCCCCCACTGGCACACCATGCCCTTGTTATACTATTATTAGTACAGTTCAGAGTTTTGTGGAATCATAGGTTAAGGGGCTAGTGACCTCCTTAAGGGCAAAGATATAGTTTTTCAATGGCTAGCACTGTAGTAGCTCAATAAAAAACTGGTTAAGTAAACAGTGGAGACACTGCTGAAGAGATCATGCAATTGACTCATCCTGGAACTCCAAGAGAGGCCTTATTCAAGAATCACCTAACGTAACTTCCCTTGCAAATTTGTCAACTAACTCCATCTACTATACATAGCCTTGTTGGCAATAAAGTAATAGCAACAAACTACCAAACAAGACAGGGAAATCATTTAAGAGCCAACTCCCAATTACTGGGGGACTAATTAAGTAAGATGTGTATTTTTTTCTTTCCTCAACTATTGATTTGGGGATTCTCAGAACACAGATCAGATAACCCACAAGAAGAGGGAGATGAAATTAAATCTCAAAGCTTGACAGGGTCCATTTGGGCAAATTTAGTAGCAACATATTAAAAATATTAACAGTGTGAGTATTTGTGATTTCTAAAGGACAGATTTTAGACTCACTGGCTATAATTAGAACAGAGTAACAAATGGATCTAGACAACATGAAGGGGTGGAGGCACAAAGCCCTTCATGGGCCTTTCCCTACATACATAGTCATTCACAGGATGCATTTCTCTGGCCCCTCTAGTATCAATTTTTACTACCCCAGTTACCTGTTTTTTTCATACTCATCTCCCAGCAGGCTCAGGCGACTAAAATAATAATTACAGTACATGAATTCCCCTCACACCTATCCTTCTATTTTCATCATCCTACTATTTCCAGAATTAAACATGTTTTTACATTTGAAATAATTCACTATTCTTACTTATTAAATGATTTTTTTGGGATAAATAAATGTAGACAGAGTCTTATACTGAGGACCATGGGGCATCATGGTCCATTCCTCAAGGAGTCAAGGCTGTAAAATATAAACATCTTCATTTTGCATCTAACAAGACCATGCCAATAGCCTGCACATACATGTAGTGTGTTATCTGCCTAAGAATGTGGCATCACTTGATTAAAAAAATCCAAATCATGTATATACCAAAAGCAAATCTAACAATTTCAGTCCCAGCCTACAAACCATTTGTCTTCCACAAAGTCTGACTGTGGCAAAATGGCAATATAAAGGGCTTGAGTAACCTTCAAAGTTGTCGAATTTTATGTTGCTTGGTTCTTATAAAAAGCAGCAAGTATGGTTGCTTCCATTTTCCACATGGGGAAAACTTCACCAAGAGGTGAAATGCCTTCTACAAGAACAAATCTAGTGACTAAATTCAGTCTTCTATCTTTTAAACTAGCATTTGACTCAAATACAAAATAAGCCTCCAAATGAAGATAAATAGCCACAGCTCTCAACTCACTAAGTCTACCCCAAGAGCTCACTATGGTCGGAAACACGCCTCACACTCTCTGTGCACTGGGCCCGGTCTGCTTGGTGTGCTCATCGCTGTTCTCGCGACACTGTCTCAGCTGCATCGTCTACAGGAGCCCTCTATGGGCCAAATGCGTTGTTCAAGACGACCCACAAGCACCGAATGAAAAAAAAGCAATTCTTCATCACTACTTTTACATCAATGAAGCCTTAATTTTGAACTTCTAGACCACACCTACCCAAATTAAAAGGTGGTCCAATCAGGATGACCTGCCCTGCTCATAAAGGTCAGGCTAATTTTTATTTTCTCTTGTTTTATCCAAACAACAATCGACCAGCTGATCTTTTAGAACTCAAGACGAAGACAGAAGGAACTGAAAAGAGGCCAAAAGGAGGAGAGCTCAAAGAGAAATTAGGAAAGAACAAATGTATAATCGGTACAGACCATCACTGTCAGATACCTCCAAACCAGAGGTATCTCTCCTCTACACCTATGAATGATCTTTGACTTGAAAGTAGCACCAGGAGTTTTAGAGACGAGCCCCCTTCCCACCCCCACAAGTTATTACTTTGAACTTACAGGTTCAAACAACAATGGTTAAGATGGCACAGGACTGGGCAGTGTGGGTACCCATGGGGTCACGGAGAGTGGGGACCTACTCTGGCTTTTAACAGCAACATAAACAACAGCTGCATTTCCGTGTGTTCAAAAGTTGGCAAGCCTACACTATCGTGCTGGAACTGAACTTTAACACTAGATACTAGGGCATGGTAATTGACACCAATCAGCTCACCTTGTATTGGTCGAAATCACAGGAGATCATTTATTCAAATACCCCTAAGTGCTCATCTTTTTCAGTTTCATCTACAAAATTTTACCACTGGGGGCTCAGGGTAAAGATAAGTTTTAAGATCTCTCACATGATTTCTGCATCACGATTACATATATAGTCACTTTGTTCCACCTTTCCCACTTTTTCGATCTCAAGGAATAATTTACTTTCAGCAGAAAACCGGGGAAATTAAAATGCCTATTAAGTATCTAGCAAATAAAGCTGACCCAAAGATTATCTGGGACAAGCTAGTAACTTTTCCAAGTGTTTCATTCAAGCCTCAATCATACTTGAGGTCATTTTTATGCATTCAAAAGTCATCTCCCTCAAAACCAGAATTTTTGTTTGTTTGCTTTTGTTTCTGTCAGCCTGTCCCACACATTTATTCCTGATCCTCATAAGAAGTCTTTATCATTTACAAGTATTAGCAAGCAATTGTTGCATCAAACCGAGCTTACCTGTGGTCTTGAAGAAAGAAATCCCTGGTGGCCTTTAAGAATGTTGCCCACTTCCAAGACCTCTTCTGAAAGTCTAAGCATTGATTTTAAAAAAAGAAAAGGTAAAATCAAGGCATGGTCAAAAAAAGAAAAATGCCCTTCTACTACATAATTCATGTACAATTCATGATAGCATGAAGCGAGTCCCTTGTGCATACATAATTCTGCACAATTCCATATATTAAGCTAAAAAAAAAGTCTAGTTTGAGATAAGGTGAGAAGGATTTTAGTCATCCCCACATCCTAAGTTTCACCAGTAAAGTACCACAAATGATTGAATAAACAAGTGAAAGTGAGAGGATCTTTTGATCCCTCTAGATACATGTAGGTGTTTTTGCCCATATATTTATGTCTTTAAACCAGTTTATTAACAGTATTCAAAAACCACTCCTGACTCAATGAAACACACAAAAAACGTAACCACAATGAGATAGATATATAGCTAAACTCACTATTAGCTTTATATTTATTACTGGAAAATAAAATGATCAGTCTGCCTATTGAAACGCAAACTTTCCGCAACAACTTCCTTCACTTTGAAACGTCGAAAAATACTGCTCTCTGTAAATTTTAGCCTGCGACAACAAAGCCAAGGTGACCTGAAAATCATTACCCATTTGCCAAGGAGTGAATTGCGATTGCTGGATACAACCATATATAAAAAGAGCAACTGTATCAAAACCAAACACCGCCTGCCATCAAGTGGATTCCAACCCTGTAAGACTGGGCACAACTGCCCCAGAGGGCTGCCCTGGCTGGGTGTCTTTCAGGGAGCTGGCTGCCCTATCTTGCTCCCGCTCTGCCTTTGGGTTAGCAGGTGAGTGCTGGCTCACACAAGACCAGGGCCCCTGGTCCCTAATCCAATGGGTGAGCCATCTCCAACTCCACCCAAAAAAAAAAAAAAAAAAAAGATGTTTTCCATTTAACTAATGGCAGGCGGGAGTTACAGGCCCGTCCTGCGATTTACTCAACTTTGTCTTTCTGATCAGCATCCTCTCACACACCATCTGGCTACTAGCTCAGGTCTCCTAATGACTTCCACGTCGGAACGGAATGGTCTACGTAGCTACAAGTAACAGGCCAAACTTTGCTCGCGGCCTCGCGAACTTAGGACGCGTCTAACCACTAGAGGTCTCCCCTTGGCCAGTTTTACGCGTTCGCTATTTTGCTGCACTTGAAACTTTCCGGAGAAATGCTCTCTACTCGAGTCAGTGTTTTTTTTTTTT